>JAOWBR010182526.1:0-10624 GCA_028571145.1 Dionaea muscipula | reverse complement strand
TTCTGCATTACGACCGTAATGCACGTGGGCTGAGTACGTGTGCATGGACTCTCTATATGGGCTTTTTGTGCTCATTACGACCGTAATGTGTATCGTTACGGCCGTAATAGCCTCACGTTCCGGATAAGCATGCACAGCGAGATCCGCGGGATTTACAAACGTTACGACCGTAACATGCATCATTACGGACGTAATGTCGAGCACGATACGACCGTAATCATCAGCATTATAGGCGTATCCTAGATAATTTTTTTCTATAAAAGGGGAGGCGCTGCAGTTCAGATTAATTTCATCCATCTCCCACTTGTTCCAGGCGGCTTCAGCAGCATCCAGACATCACCCAACCTTCCCCTTTAGCCCTATTCACCATCCCTAGCATCCATCCATCCATTCCAGCAGTCGACGGAGTACTGGAACCGTCGGGAGAGACATTTGACATTATTTATTTTTCTAGGCAAGTTTTCATCTTTCTATCCTTATGCCTAGGGTTTCAATTGTAATTAGCAAATAATGTCTGAGATGAGTGGCTAAACCCTTTTGTTTGGGGTCTTGATGTAACGTTGAATGATTTTACATTTAATTGCATGCTTATTATTTGATTCCTGCATGATTAATTTAACTTTTTTGATTGGCTAGTAATAAAGACGTTGCACATGTTATCAGGGAATTAATCACGTAGGCAAAACCTAATAAGCTAGTTGAAACACTGTGATAAATTATTACCTGTTAGACATCCCGTGCCCTTGTTTAGCAAGTGAGACGGTTTGTCAACTAGATATAATTTATGCCATAAGAAAACTTAGACCGACTAAGCAAAGATCAAATAATTGATTGTCTTTTTGGAGTTAATAATAAAAGAAATCAACGTGAAATCAGGACCCTAAACTCTTCACATCATCCAAACTAAAACCAACACCCTTGCTGCTGAGTGCTGTCGTTTTTTATTTCTTTTTTTTTTTGTTCTTAATTTTAGACCAATCAACCCAATTCCAAATCAAACCTTTTACATAATGACTTAGGAAAAGAACAACTTAAATAATAGTAAAACACCATCCCTGAGGATAAGATACCCGTACTTAGCCACTGTCCTAGGATAAGAGCTTAATACAGAATTACATCATTAAAGTATCGTATTGCGTCAACGATTGCAGTACGATCAGAGATCCCGGATATATTGACTCACTGCCACGAAGAGGTAGCTGAGGTTCATCATGGGCCTAGACGCACAACATTCAAAATTCTACAATGTGGCTACTGCTGGCCTATAATTTTTAAGGATGTTTAACAACATATTAAATCATGTGATGTCTGTCAGAGAACAGGGGGATTATACAAGAAGGATGAAATGCCCTTAACTAGTATTATAGTCTGTGAATTATTTGATGTGTGGGGCATTGACTTCATGGGTCCTTTCCCTTCCTCCCATAATAACAAGTATATTCTGGTTGCAGTGGATTATGTATCTAAGTGGGTGGAAGCGATTCCTTCTCCCACCAATGACACCCGTGTAGTTATGAAGTTTCTTCAGAATAATATCTTTACTAGGTTTGGAACGCCACGGGCCCTCATATATAATGGGGGTAGCCACTTTTGCAATAAGATGTTGGAAAGCTTGTTGAAAAAGTATAATGTTCATCACAAGGTGGCGAAACCTTATCATCCTCAAACCAGTGGGCAGGTGGAGGTCTCTAATAGGGAGATCAAGCAGATTCTGGAGAAAATAGTTAACTTCAATAGAAAAGACTGGGCCAACAAGCTAGACGACGCTCTATGGTCATACAGGACAACTTTTAAGACCCCTATTGGTATGTCTCCCTATCGTTTAGTTTTTGGTAAGGCCTGCCATCTCCCCGTCGAGCTAGAGCATAGGGCTTACTGGGCCCTCAAATTCTTCAATTTTAACAACAAGGCGACGGGTGAGAACAGACTGAATCAACTCCATGAGTTGGAAGAGAGTAGATACTTAGAATATGAGAATGCTAAGTTATACAAAGAGCACACCAAGCGTGTGCATGATCGTATCCTAGCTAGGAGGGCATTTGAGCCTGGACAACTTGTTTTGTTATTTAACTCTTGTCTTAGGTTATTTCCAGGAAAGCTAAAGAGCAAATGGACTGGCCCCTACACAGTTGTAGAGGTGTACTCTTATGGCACCGTTGAGATTGAAGATGATACTGAGAATTACATTTGTTATACACCGAAAAATACCCACCACGCGAGTGTCGGTTAGCGTGCCATGTGGATAAAGGTGGGCCCGGCGTTGAACACGTGGGCGCATGATGTGGGTAACCGTGGAACCCGTAAATTAGTGACATGGTGACTCAATCGGACTCTCCCGACCATGCGCGCATGGCCATGCACCGCTGCCTTGCATGAAGAGAGCTAGCCTGGGGTAGAAGAGACCGGCCAACGAGCAGTGGAGCGCGGGAGGTTGCGGGCAGCGTCTTCCTCCTCGCGGGCGGGCAGTGAGCACCCTGTCATGTGGCTGGCGAGCACCGAGCAGCGGAGCGGCTCCCGTTGCCGCGAGCACCAAAGCTTGCGGGCGACGCTCTCCCCGGTGGCGAGCAGCCCCCCTCGGCGAGCAGTGGGCTCCCTCGCCAGCGAGCAGCGAACAGTGCTGAGGGAACGCGGCCAGTGAGCAGTGGACCTCTTCCCGGCGAGCAGCGAACCTTCTTCTGGCGAGCAGCGGAGCCTCTCCGTGATGGGCATCCGATCTTGGTGAGCAGCGAGCTCCTTGGTGGCGAGCAGCGAGCTCCTTGGTGACGAGCAGCGACCCTCCTTCACGGCGGGCAGTGGACCTCTGGCGAGCAGCGGGCTCCTTCCCCCGCGAGCAGCGGCATTGAGTGGAAGAGAGGCATGCGAGCAGTGAACTCCGTGGCATCCGAGCAATGAACTCCCTGGTAGCGAGCAGTGAACTCCATCCAGCGGGCAGCCGGCGTCTTCTTCCATGCAGCGGGCAGCCGGTGGCTTCTCCATGCGAGCAGCAGCTGCGTGGCGACGTGCATGGTGGTGACGTGCATGGCGAGCAGTAGAGCCAAGGGGTGAGCGGCGGCTCTCCCGCAGTGGGTAAACCTTCTGTTGAATAAGTTCGCATTCCACTAGTGGGCCGCGATACTTCCGACGATTCATGGGCTCGGTCCAAATCGTGGTTGGGCTAAAGCCCATGCGTAGATTCCCGGTCCACCCTCGGGTTCTAGAATCTTCCTGAAGAATGTTCAGGGACGATTTCGACATTTTACAAAGGACCATTTCCGCCTCTATAAATAGAGCCTATCGCTCTCTCATTCAGGTACGCCTATCTTTTCTGGAAAACTCTCCTGTTAAGCTCCTCAGTTTCCAGCATTTGGATCAAAAACTGACTTGAGCGTCGGAGGGGTATTCCCGGGGTGAAAACCTCGGGTCCCTCTAACGTGAAAGTTGCTGCGTGTGCAGGCGATCCAGAGGCAGCGGAGTCCAGAGGCAGCAGACTTGTCGGGCAGCGAACTCGTCCGGCAGCGGACTCGTTAGGCAGCGGTGTCCGGAGGCAGCGGACTCCTGCGAATATCCAAACGCCAGAGGATTTCTCAGAGCAAAAGATGAGCTTAAGACACGGAAGTTGGACTCGAAGGACAGGTGGCACTCGGAACGCGTCCACGTCACCCTGACCAAAAAGTGGTGATAACAACATTGTTAACAGCCATAGCCTTAAGCCCTACATTGCTGGCCAACCCATTGAAATAAGTAAAGAGTTAGATCTTCAAGATCGATCCCCTGAACAATATGACTGAAGTGATCCGAAGAAGTCTAACTTAAAGGACTCTAAACTAAGCGCCTTATGGGGGGCAACCCATACTCTGCCCCTTGATTCTTTTTAAGTTTTTATCTTTTACTTTTTCTTGAGACTGTTTTTCCTTTCTTTTAGGTTTGATCTTTGTTTTTTGTTTGTTTATTTTCAGGAACACAGGGGATTTAAATTTTAGAGTTAAAGCCTTGGAGAAGCCATGGCGATGCCTTATACCTATGGTAATGGAATGACTTGTCGCCACCAAGTCTCCTGACTGTGGAAAACACAAGAATCATTCACAGAGACATATTCAAGCAATAAAGCATGCAGGATGATTCAAGCAAGGAAAGGAAGGGCAGTTAGAATTGAAGTGAAAATCCGATCGAACGGATCCCTGCGGAAGCTCTTGGATCGTGTTTGGTGCGTAGGTGGACGATAACATTTTTTTCCTTTCGCATAAATATATAAACATACATCGATACCTGACGGAGATTAAATCTGAAGATCGACTCGGCCGCGTGTGAGGTTTCTACGGTCGCTGCCACCGTTGCACGACTGCCTGTGCTGCCGCTGCTTCTTACACGACTGTCTATGCTGTTACCGCAAGCGCGACTGCCCGGACGCTACTGCCACTGCTGTTTGCTGTCACCGCGTGCTGCCGCTTTGCACGACCTCGCGATCGACGACAGAAGATCACCAAGGCTCGGTTGATCGAACGCTCGTGCACACACGATCACAGACGATCAACCACTTGGATTTCCTCGAGTCAATCGACGGCTGCCTTGATGCTGTTGTTGCACGATGGCTATTGGTGGACGGCGCCGTTGCTAGTGGTTGCCGACTGATCGGCGGCTGCCTCCTCTTCCTCTTCTCTGGTCGGCGGCTAGGGAAGGGGTGGAGAGGGTTTCTCTACCTCTTAGTCTTCTAAGGTTTTCCCAGAGTCTAGGAGGCTAGGTTTTTCTGTAGTCTAAATTATAACCCCGTCGCCACATTATATAGGGAATGAAACAAACCCTATAACGTTCGGTGACTACGACTCGGCGTGGGCAACCCTAGGGACCAAACAGGAAAAAATAATCCTAGACTTATCTCCGTTATATCTATTTTCCATACTTAGAATATATCGAATATCATGGTGATTTTACTCCCCCATAAATATTTCGATTTAATCTAAATATTATAGATAAAATAAAAATAAAATATTCCGTAACATATCATACATTTCATACTTTATTTTACCACATTAATTAACTTAATTAAATAAATACTTTTTCTCTTCGACTAAAAGAGAAGTTTAATTTATTTAATACTTATAATCAATGTCCGGAGATCACGATGAATACTACCATATATCGTGATTGCACTCTCGATTATTTATATTATGGTTTAACCCTCCATTATTATTTACTACGACTCTCCCCACATTAAGACTGATATCCATTAATTAAAACCAAGTCATGACGACAATATTTAATTAACGTCTAAATTAATTCATAAGAATTAATCTGCCACGGGAATACCGCTTAACATGTTCTCGTGTCGGATCCTAATATCCACCTGTAGGGTTTAACACGTCGGAACCCAAAAGCTAACCCGAAAGATATCATCGGTCTCAGTAATACCTGAGATGTGGTGTCTACAAATAATCCACTATCATACTCGTGAACGATCAGTCCAACTCACCGAGATATTGATCTATAAGAGAATCTCACCCATTGGTGAATCAAAACTAATTTATCACTATGAATATTATTTCTAGGTTAAGAGCTCATGTAGTATTTAAATAATACTATATTATTTATTTTTTTGTAAGTCAGTCCAAAATAATAAATAATTCGATCTGTTCAATACACATAAAGTGTACTAGCACAGATGAGTTGAAACTATATACCTAGTCTATACCGTTTCCCGTAGTCAAGATAGACCTACTTAAACATCTCGTGCTACAGTTGTACCAATGAGTCGTCCAGATCCATCTGCTGACTGTAAATATAAACTTATACTCTATTCCTTCCAATGACAAGGTTTTCCGTATGTAAACTATGCTCTACATACCAAGTCATGTAGAATAGAATAAATGGACTAATGTAATAATACATTCGAATTGCCATAAATTGATTTTCATAAAATATTCTCATTTATTCATAATAAATAATGTTTTATTACAATATGTCTTTAGGATAAAATCCCAACAGATGAGACATTTTCTTAGGCTAGAAATGCCTAAACTAAAGGCTAGTAAGGGATCATGCTAATAGAGGTAAATATCAAGGGAAAACTGTTTGAAAAATGTGAACGCATTTCCCGCTCAAATAAAATTTCATCTCGCCCCCAGCTATGTCTCACAAAGGGGTTGGTTCCTAAGGCTTAAGAGTGTGACTGGCTGGAAAAAAATTAATGTGACGTGTGTGTGTGAATCCATCCAAACCAGATTTTAATAACATGGTTTTAACCTCACAAACCTTGTTAATATGTGTTCACGTGACATCTCATGATCTTCTTGATTTTCCTTTTTGGTTGTGTCATCCATTAGTTTATACTTAGTCTTCAATGTCTATGAAACTTCTTCTTCACTATCTTCATCATTCCTTTGCTGGTGATGAACCTGTTATGCTTGATAAACTTTGCAAATTCATTAATTGATTGTACATACATTTGTTTGTTAATCAACAAAACATGCCACGTGGGTCAACAAGAGTGTAATCCGACCTCTTATTCCCGAATCAAACATGACTTTAATCCATTCAAAAAAAATATCCAACTTTTAGGTGAAAAAAATTCTTGAATTTTACGATTACAATCTCGATCCTCAAAATTTGTTTTCTTTGTTTTCATTCTTTCTTTTTCTTCAACAATTTTTCTTGATTTTTAATGAATAAAGATATTTAGTTTTGAGTTTTATCTTAACATTAAATTGAAATTTTCTTAATCTAAATATTTTTTATGTCTCAAAATAATTTTTTGATTCTTCTAAATTACGTTCGTTTTCAACTTGAATGTATCAAATTTATTTCTTTCGATGTTGTTTTTTCTCATCCCACTAAATCTTTCTTGATCTTGATTAAATATTTCAATTTCTCAATATTATATTTTAAAAAATATATTTCTTGTTCGAAAAATTTCTCCCTTTTTTTTGTAAGTATTCCTTGGTAAATTGTCGGTAAATTTTAAAAAGATTCATTTTTATTTATTTTTTTATATATTGTAACATATTATCGAGCGATTAAAATTTTATCGGTAATCCGTTACAATAATTTTTTTTAAAAGTAAAATCAATATTTTATAATTTTTTTAGGGATTATCGAGGAAATAGTTAGCGACAAAATTATTACTTCGGTAATCTCTCGGTAAATATCGAGGGATTAGAATTTTGTTGGTAATCCCTCGGTATTTTCATAAAAAAATCAAAACTATATCATTGGTAATTTGTCGGTATTTAGCGACAAAAAATCCCCTTTGTAAATTGAATTTCATCGGTAAATGATATTTTTTTGTAGTGACAGTTCGTCAAACTTTATTGTCCTGTAATGCGATTTGTTTTTACCGGTAGCAACAAGTCTCAACTCTCAGGCCCTGTTTGATAACTGTATTGGATTAGAGTTGTTTGATTGTATTAGGGTTAAATCATAGAATTGAGGTTACTAATCCTACGTTCATGTTTGATTGCAATGCCAAAGGATGTGATTAAAATATTATTTTTCTATTATACTCTTGGATGAAAAATGCTATTATTTAATTTTATAATTGAGAATTATTCGAACCAAAAAAAATATTAAAAGACTAATGACAATAATGATTGCACCTTATAATATTTGACTTTTTTAAGGAGACCTCGTATATGACCTTTATAAAGATTCATGTATGTCAAAGAAAAGGGTCAACTTGTTATTAAAAAAAATATAAGGGGAAGTTTGGATTTTTTTACATGAAAGACTTGTGATGAATCCTCCTTTTGAGCGGATTACTAATCTCACGGTATTGTTAATCCTGAATTTATTTTGTCAAACAAACAATGAGATAGAGGACCATAGGATTATTAATCACAATCCCAAACTCTATTACAACTATCAAATAAGGCCTCAAGGTCTTCCTTACATTATGTCTCTGATGTTTAAATTAATAAGTTAGAAGCAGTTAAATTCAAACTTTATTGGTGATAGCTGAAGTATGAATTGAATGCATTTGTTTCACCTAGAAGAGGGGTATTTATAACCTATAAAGTTCCTCACTTATGTGGTGAATGTCAATTTTACTCCTATAGCTGGGACTGGGAGTAGGTCATCAAGTCGGCAATGAGGTACTTTGATGGGAATTTCAGCCGACTCAAGTCTCTATTAGTCCAACTCGAGTTGCATATGTAGCACCGAAAGTTTTCCCGAATCATGTGATGAGTTCGATCATACCTTGGGTCGCATGTAGTATAATAAGGCTCAGGGCGACACTACCCCTTCTGTACTAAGGCGACAGTCTCTCAAGACCCAGTGGCGATGGCAGTGCATGATGGTGACGGTTGGGAATTCTGAGCAAACTGAGATGATTATATGACGCCTTGGCACATCACACATCTTCTTATATCCTTGTGATTATTTCTATGTATTCACTTTGTCCATTAGAGCTCAATTCCTGAAGATACGTAGGGTCGGCGCCATGGCGTTAACTGGCCAATCAACGCCACCGTTGTCCAGTTGAGTTTGAGGCCCCGCCTCTCTGAAGGCGACGCCATGGGTATACTCAACGCCATCAGACTTTTCCTTCCCACGTGCTGAGCTGGAGTTGGTTGAGCTGATTAGAAAGAGAGTGTCAGAATAGTACAATTGGTTGGGATTATTCCTGGTCCCCTCTAGACACTTGACATTCTCTTATATTCTGGTATTTATCTTTATTTACCAATATTCAGCCTATATAAAGGCCAGAAATTGTAATTGTAAAGGATATATCGATGAATTGAATGAGAATTTGCCTAAGTCTATCTTCTTCCTTTGTCTAACTTCCCCTTTGTCTGCTCCCATTCCCCAATTCACTTTCACCTTCTCCCAAGTCTATCTCACCTCCCCTTCGTCTTCTCAATCTCCTTCACTTCTTCCTCAATCCAACTCTGTTAATCTCTCATCTCCTATTCACCAGAGCTTCTTGAGCTCATATCGGCTACTATCACTCTTCTATTGACCCGATTATACTACACTGGTATCAAATCTTAGTTCCCACGTCCGTACAACAATGATGGATACACGGACTGGACCTAAGGGCAACACAGAGGAAGCTGATCCTGCTGCCATTCTCACCGTGATTCCAGAGATGGATCCGATGCAAAAAATGATGATGATGATGATGGAGACGCAGAGGCAAATGCTCGCGTCAATAGAGGCTAGAAAACCGAGGGAAGAGGCCAGAGAGTTGAAGCTTGTTGAAGTTCTCCATAAGATCTCCACTCGATTGGATAAGCTCGAGGTATCAAATCTTATTTCCCTTGCTGTTGAGACTAATCCCAATCCTGTGATTGATTTGAACCAAGTTGATTCCATGGGTATTGATACCCAAAACCCACCTTGCCTGTTCTCTGTTTCGGAGATGGGAAAAACCCATGTGAACCCCAATCTTGCCCCCCAAGCTTCAACCCACAAGTTTGGTACTTCTCAGATTGTCCCACCCCGTGAATCAACACCACAATTTCCACCAAAATCACAATACTCACCTCTTCTGATAAACCCCCATAAACCCTTCCAAACCCCTAACCAAGCCTCATCCTCTCAACTACCCCCATTAACGCCACCACATTACCCACCATATACCCTACCATATACCCCTATTGAACCCCCTCCACAGCAACGCCAAACATAAATTGGCCCCCCGCCCCAACAACACCATTACCACTTACCCAAAATGGACTTTCCTTCATTCGATGGCGCCGAGGCGAGGAGCTGGATAAGGAAAGCGGAGAGGTATTTTAGCATCATGAGTATTGAGGAGTAGAGAAGGGTTGAGATGGCGGCCATGTATCTAACTGGCAAGGCCGAGATATAGCTTTATGGCGCCATGGCGAGGGAAGAGCTGAGAACTTTGGAAGAGTTCAAGGAAGCAGTGGCGACGAGATTTGGTGGCGACGGTCACAAAGATGTGGTTGAGGAGTTCAACAGATTGGTGCAAAGAGGGAAAGTAGAGGAGTACATACAAAGGTTTGAGGAAGGGCGATGTGAGCTACTACAGGTGCACCCACAACAGCCCGAGGAGTACTTCATTTCAAGTTTCATTGGCGGCTTGAGGGAGGAATTGAAGGCAGTGGTCAAGATGTTTAAGCCTAGGAATTTTCCTGAGGCGTTTCAACAAGCTAAGTTGCAAGAGATGGCGATAGAATCCTTAGCCAGGAGGTCTAAGCTAGCCTATACCTTAAAACCCTACACCACAAAACCCATTGCCACAACGACTCTAACCCCCGCCACAAGATCAAACTGTTATGATTTTCTCAGCATATGTTGAAGATTCAAGGCGATGAAGGCAACATGGTGGCGGCAGGACTACTTGACGTCGCGGACACTATGGCGACAGTTGGATGGATCTTCTTATCTAGGATGATTCTTTGGCGCCTTGGACATCCATGATGATTATCATGTTCTAGTTGGTATATGTACCAAGTTTCAGGTCTCGAGGAGATCTAGTTTGAAAGTTAGACTTGGTCGTCGCCATGGCGATGGAAGTCTGTGGCGTTGGTTCTCAGGCTTTTGACTGGTGGCGACATTTGGCTCTAACTTGTGATTCTGATGTTGTATGGGCAAATCGTTTTGCATGAATATTGTTCATGATGTCCTAGGATATGAGGACAAGGTTTGGCATTGGTTGCAATGCTGGTTTGGGATGGCGTCAGGC
>JAOWBR010182515.1:0-10624 GCA_028571145.1 Dionaea muscipula | reverse complement strand
ATGTGTCTAAGCTGAGACGTGATCACTTGGTTGATTTAAAATCATTGAATTGATTAAATTGGTGAATATAGGGTTTTGAGCATATATGATTGTTCATCTGGTCAAATCATGAAATTGGGATTAATTCAGCTTGTGGTTGGTATTTACATGCTATATGAATGTTTTATGACATGTTTGAGGGCTTGAGAATGAGTTTTAGTTAAGTTTGATTTGGATTTGATCACGGACAGAAATCTGTCCATTTTGTAGCACGAGCACCGGTCGACCGGTGAGGACTCCTAGTGGTCGAATGGTTATGCATGTAACAGATTCTGAAATTGGTTCTTTAAGCATCCATTCTTTTGAGGTTTTATCCTAAGGGCTTGGGAGATGATTCTAACATATATTTTGAGGAATTTAAGAGATGGTTAAGGGTTCTTATAGGAGATTAAGGACTATATAAGTGTATTTATAATTATGAGATATTTTAGGCATATTATTAAATGGGAACAGATCCGTGTACCCCTTTTTACCCTCTTTTTCACCGATCAACACAACCGTTGGACTTGGAGTGAATGGAAGGCTAGGATTACATCCTACGTGGTAGTCGAGCCTGCATTTAATGCACTTCATTAAATAGTGGCACAACTACCACCTAGGATGTAATCTTAGCCTTTCATTTCTTCAAATCCAACGGTTATTATGATTGGTGAAAAAGAGTGTGAAAATAAGGGTGCCACGAACCGACCCCTTATTAAATATGCTTTCTATTTATATTTAGGACTTGATATCAAGCCTTGAAAGAGGTAGAGGAAGACTCCATGGTATCATTATACTAGCATCTACCGGTAAGGCGTAGTATAAAGACTTCCACTCGGATGTCCCATCAACCTATGACCTTTTGTGATGTATGCTATAAAAGCTAAGTATGAGTATTGTCATTTTCACTATGTCACATAATTATCTAAGATATGGTTGCGTACATTGTTGAGATATGAGGCATGATGAGTTTGTACTTGTTTGAGATATGTGAAGCTTGATGAGTTCTTCATTTATGAAAGATATGAGGCATGATGTATTGTTCACCATTGAGAATTAATATGAGATATACGGCATGAAATGTATTATCCATTGTTTAAGAATTAATATGACATATGAGGTATGAAATATTACATCATAATTGAGATATAACATGAGGTATAAGGTATTGTATTGAGAATATTTGTACCTTACACGAACATGAGACGGAACAAGTCCTTGGAACATTATTCTCTTGAGTAAGGGTGAAATATTGACCTTCTCAAGGGTGACCACGACCGCCTTTAGGTGTAACAACGTCTTTATGTCTTTCCGCTTGCAATGGAGGGCTAGAACGGAGTAATCTGCTTTGTTTGTGCATATTGGTTGTTGCTATGCCAATGTGTACACAAGTGGAATAGGGGATCCCTTAGATATGAGATTATGGCATTCCATGTTACTCATGTAGTGTTTGGTGTCGAGATGATAGAGTTCTTTAATATGATAGAGATATTCGAGGTATTTATATGTTTGAGATACTTGTTTTTAGACTCATATGCATGAGACCTTCCATGACATTGGTATCCGTTATTTGATATGTTTGAGATGCATGAGGTATTATATTCTTGTATGAGGTGGTGCATGAGATGTGTTTAAAGTATAAGAAATATTATAATGTATGCATGAATTGCATGATATACTGTATTCTGTGATTAACAGAGATGCTTACCTATAGGTATGCGCTTCTTGCACCCCCAATATACCCTTACTCATCCATTGTATGTTAGCTGACGGTGTTACATCGATAACATTTTTAGGCACTAGAGATGATGTTTGACTAGATGTCAAGATCGGACGTCGCCACGCCTCTTAGGAATTCTTTTGTGCACTTTTGTTTCCTCTGCTATGTTTAGAGGTTTTGGTGTTGAGATGGTACACATGTTATGAGATGGACACATGAGGTAGGGATTTGTGCTCGTATGGCATGATTCCCTTTTGAGATTGTATGTATATATGTGTCTGCTTGACATTATTGTCTATTAGATTGAATGAGTTGAGTTATCATGAACTAATAGGCTTCAATGACCCGGGGGCCGGTCCCACGGGTTATCGTCGGTTTCACCCTGCCCGGGGTGAGGTGTTACATTTGTGGTATCAGAGCAGTTAGGTTCTCTTTGAGGATTTAACTAAGTTGTTTGAGTTGTGTTTTGTTCTAAAGATTAGTTGAGGCGGCGTCCCAGCATCCACGTATGTGTTTATGTCTTCATACATGTGCTTATTAAGAGGTATGTTTAGAGGTATGTTGTATCGCCATGTACTGTAATCTATAACAAGGTGAATACGCGGACTAGAACGGGGGTGTCTGAGCCCTCAGAGAATGTGGCATCGGAGTCAAGGTTACCACCGCGACCGCCGATTAATAAAGCAAGGGTCCCAAGATACCTAACGAACTCACTCGAGAAGAATGGGGTATCATCCAATCAATGTGTGCATAGAGGACGTCCCAACCACCATATGATGTAGAGGATGAAGATTTTCAACGGATGTGTGCATAGGAGGCAGATGATGTAGTGGATGAAGATTTTTAGTGGCCCAATCCTGCTTTTGTGGCACCAGGAAGGGCCCGACCTGCACCTAGGTATGCGGCGGAGAAGCCGATACCATATGGTGAGGATTATTGAGGTAAATGGTTTGAATAATTTATGAGGACAGAGCTCACAAAGTTTTATTGGACGATTGACGCGGTCATAGCTAATAATTGGCTACACGGGGTTAAGAGTGTTTTGAAGGGCATAGGTTATCCCCTTGATAGTTGGGCACCATTGAATGCCTATCTGTTGAAAGATGCTGCCAAGTATTGGGGGAGCAGCGTTGAGTATAGGTTTAGGTCCCTGGGGGAGGTTATCACTTGGCCAAATCTTGTGGCCCAGTTTGGGGGAAAGTTCTTCACTGCGCAGATAAAGGTGCAAAATAAGACAGAGTAGCTTGCCCTGAAGCAGGATAATATGTGTGTTGCCAATTATGAGGAAAAGATGATAGAATTGGGACGATTTGCCCCAGATATGATTGCTTCAGAAGAGGATGAGATGTATTTGTTTCTTCAAGGTTTAGATTCTGACTTACTGGCCATATGAGGGTAGTGCAGTACCCTAATCTAACACACTTGGTTGAGAGGGATTCAAGTGTAGAGGAGGGCATTTTGAGACAGAGATATGTTGGCCAGAAGAGGCCTTTTGAGGTACCATTACCTAGTCAAGGGTCCAAGGACAATGGGCAGAAAAAGAAACAGTTTGTGTCATAGACCAGTGGCCAGTCAAGAGAATATGTTGGTCCTAGAGTTGCATGAGTAAAAGATTAGTTGTGACACTACCTATAGGTAGTTCAGTTGAGTTGACTCATGTTTGTTCTGCATGTGATGTAAGGTGTTGGGCAGAGTTATGTCTGTGGATTGGATATGCTTAGAGATATGTGATTTTGAGGTCATCCATGGTATGGATAGGTTATCTAGCTACCATGCTAGCTTGGATTGTTATAAGAAAGCGGTTTTCTTTGATTTTCCTAGTGGGAATGAGATTGTGTTTGAGAGAGATAAGAAGATTTCACCAATAAGATTTCCTTTTGCACTTGGTAATAGTAAGTTGATGAGATGGGGTTGTTCAGGTTTTATTGCTCATGTGATTGATTCTGAGAGAGCTGAGCAGAGACTGGAAGACATTCCAATAGTGAATGAGTTTCTAAATGTTTATCCTAAGGATTTCCTAGGCTACTATTAGACAGGAAGATTGAGTTCATCATTAGTACCCAGTGTTATGGAAGGAGCTACTCGCTTAGTTATTGGAACCTTTGGAGATGGTTTCTTTTGGGTTCACCGTGTGGAGTTCCTGTGTGATGAGATGATAATGAATGAACTCATGACATTCGGTGCTCGTCACCAAGAGATTTTTGTAAGGTTATCGGGTTGATTAGGTATCTACTCTCCGGATTGGGGATACTTTCAATTCGTTATGGGGAGACCATAGATCTTTTCCAGAGTTAGCTTGAGGTCTGATTGTCACCATTTAGGGGTGACTGAGATGAATATTGTGGAGACAATCTTTCGAATTTTAGAATTGGACATTGTGAGTTCTTAATCATGCCTTTTGGGCTGACTAATGCACCTGAGGTTTTTGTAGATTTGAAGTATAGGGTGTTCAGACCCTTTTCGAACCATCTTATTATTGTGTTCATTAATGTTATTGATGATATTTTGGTTTATTCGAGGAATGGAGAAAAGTATGTGAAACGTTAAGTCGATGGTTTGGGTATTGTTAGGCTATGAAATTGTTATGGAGAATGCCATTATGGTGGCTAATGCCCTAAGTAAGATGGATAAGATGAGTTTGGTGTGGTTTTATAACCAGATTTGAAAGAGGATTTAAGCAGGATGGATTAATTTTCACTAGTTCAGTGAATAGTTGATGTATTTTATATGAATTAGTTTGTGATCCAATCTACTGTGTTTGACCGGTTCAGGTTTTCGTAGTTGGGAATATCAATTGCCAGAAGATTGTATTTGATTGTTTGGTGGGTATGACTTTGGAGTTTCTGGTTCGATTAGCACATTGAGATTATGAGATAGAGTTGTGTGCCTTTGTAAAAAGGAAGAATGGATCCATGAGATTTTATTTAGATTTTTTAGAGATCATTAGAGGTTTCGGTGAGGGATCGATATTCTTTATCCTGGACATATGACTTGTTCAACCAGTTACAAGCACAGATTTCTGAGGGGAAGTGTTAGAGGATCTTTTCTAATTTGACAGATGGGTCAGGGTCCGATTTTCTGGTGATTGATGAGATTATGAGATTTCAAGGCCGTATGATTATATATAGAGGTTCAGGCCTACGAGTGGAACTTTTGATTGAGGTTCATAGTACTTGATATAGTTTTCACCTAAGTACATACCTGGTGGTACGAGGACCTTGGAAAATAATTTTTATAGAGCAAGATACAGTAGCATGACCGATATTGGACTCCGGTAGATTACTGGATACCCCCTAAGAAGTTGTTTTTGTATATCATTTTGATAACACATTGTTGATTGTGTTGAACTTTCGAGTTTGACGTGAGTTTTCTTTGGTTAAGATGTGGACCAGCAAGTGACAAGGACACTAAAGAGGTTGTGATGTGTTCTCTCTTTTCTCCTTATGGCGATAAAGTTTTATGAGTTTGATAAAACGGTTTTTGTGGGATTTGGAGATGAGTTGAAGCTTATGGGCTCTTTGAGGGTCCACGAATATAGGGTTTCTAGGTGAGAAGTTTCATGGGTACAACTTGCATTTATGAGATTTGAGGATACCATGTTCACAAGATTTTTTCTCACGATATGTGATTGTAAAAAAGGTTTTTATCATTGAAGTGATATGTCAAGGTCTCCGTGGTTGCAACGACATGTTTGGAGTTGAAACTTCGCTTTATGCGGACTTGCAAGAGGTCCTCTCTGGTAGGGGATGTAAATCTCCTATGGGTTGATTTGGAATTCAGAAAGACAGATGTGAGAGCCTGAATTGAGAGATGTGACTATTGAGAGGTTGGTGTGGTCAAAGGCAGACTTCTGTCATCATAGAATAGTCAAGGAGTTTAGAGTCTCAGATTGATACTAAGGGCAAGTTGAGCCCTAGAGTTATTGAACCTTCTGAGATACTGAATAGGATAAGAGAGATTTATAAAAGGCTCGTTACCTCTATGAGATCTTACAACCCCGAGTAGTGGGTATTGGTGTATGGACCTGAGGGTCCTGTGGGATGTTCATTCAGGTTCGCGATTAGTTCAGATTCGTTGAGATTGTTTATGAGATTCAATTACAATGAGATTTGGTTGTTATTGATCTTTTGGAATAGGTGAGATCTTTAAATTCTCATCGTGATGATATGTTTCGTTGCAAATGTGAGATTTTCGAGTTTCCAAGGTTTCCTGAGAATCCATAGAGGTTTCCTAATAGGTTTTCTTGATCCCTTTTGCGGTAGGATCTTGAGATTTTCATATTTTGAGTTCTTGATTTGGGTGAGATGTGGGAGAACTTTTCTCCCCGAGTATGTTCATGAAGTATTGTTCATTAATGGTGTGAGGTACTTTTGTTTAGATTTCGAGGAAGAAATCTCTATAAGGGGAGTAGGATGTTATACCCGTGCCCTTATTTTGATTATTTTATTATTATTTATTATTATATTATTATTTTAATGAATAGAGATTATATTAAGATTTGATGAGGTTATATTCCATTCTACCATTAAAGAGGTTATTTTGAGGTCGACACTTCAATTTCGGTGAGATTTTAGTTTTTGTTACATAAAGGGAAAAACGGTCATTTTGAGATTGGGGATGAATCACGTGTTAATTTTGAGATAAAAATTACCGCTACGAGAAATGGTGAACTTTGAGTACCATATTGACGTACTATGAATGACTTTAGGGTCGTGGTTTTTAAGTTGGAACGACTTGGGTTAAAATGACCTAAGGTTATTTAACTTTAGTTTAAGCTTGCTCTTCATTCTATACCTTGGTTGATACGTGAGTTAGGAGCTGCAACTTAGCTGATTTTGTTGACTTAAAGATTTAGGATTAGCTTTGACTTTAGTGACAAAGCATGAGGATGCTATGAACATTACAAGTGGCAACCCATATCCACCTCTTGCATACCGTTTCCTTTAGCTTCCCTTAGTTGGTTCTGGCTCCTCACTTGCAGCTTTAACAAAACAAAGCAGAAGGTTGAAGGAGAGGAGAATGGAGGCAAGAGAAAGAAAGACCAATAAAGCAGAAGGTTGAGGGAGAGGAGAATGGAGTCAAGAGAAAGAAAGAAAAGAAGAAGAGGAGCTAGAACCAACTAAGAGAGGAGAATGGAGGCAAGAGAAAGAAAGAAAAGGAAGAAGAGGAGCCAGAACCATGTAATATTCATGGTTTTTCCTTGTTTGTGAACCTGGGGTCTTGAGTAAGTTTCAATGGGTTCTTTGAGGTGTCAATCCTTGTGTTACTTCACTGATTTGGTAAGGTTCTAATCTCCTCTTCAACTCTTATGATTGTTATATTGATTTGAGGTTGTGAAATTTAAGGAAAACAAAGGATATATGCTCATATTTGGATTTTTCATATGATGAAAAATAGATTTAGAGGTTGTTTGAACTCAAGGGTGATCCAAGCATGTTCTGTGTATGTAGTTTGATGTGTCTAAGCTGAGACGTGATCACTTGGTTGATTTAAAATCATTGAATTGATTAAATTGGTGAATATAGGGTTTTTGAGCATATATGATTTTTCATATGGTCAAATCATGAAATTAAGATTAATCCAGCTTGTGGTTGGTATCTACATGTCATATGAATGTTTATGACATGTTTGAGAGCTTGAGATTAAGTTTTAGTTGAGTTTGATTTGGATTTGAGCATGGACAGAAATCTGTCCATTTTGTAGCACGAGCACCGGTCGACTGGTGAGGACTCCAAGTAGTCAACCGGTTATGCTTGTTACATATTCTGAAATTGTTTCTGTAAGCATCCAATCTTTTAAGGTTTTATCCTAAGGGCTTGGAAGATGAATATAACATATGTTTTGAGAAATTTAAGAGATGATTAAGGGTTCTAATAGGAGATTAAGGATTATATAAGTATATTCATACTTATGAGATATTTTAGGCATATTATTAAATATGCTTTATATTTATATTCAAGACTTGACATCAAGCCTTGAAAGAGGTAAAGGGATTGAAAGAGGTAGAGGAAGAATCCCTGGTATCATTATACCAGTGTCTTCAAGTAAGGCATAGTATAAGGACTTCCTCTCGGATGTCCCGTCAACCTATGACCTTTTGTGATGTATACTATAAAAGCTAAGTATGAGTATTGTCATTTTCACTATGTCACATTGTCGAGATATGCTTGCATACATTGTTGAGATATGAGGCATGATGAGTTTGTACTTGTTTGAGATATGTGAAGCTTGATAAGTTCATCATTTATTAAAGATATGAGGCATGATATATTGTTCACCATTGAGAATAAATTTGAGATATGAGACATGAAATGTATTATCCATTGTTTGAGAATTAATATGAGATATGATGTATGAAATGTTATATCATAATTGAGATATAACATGAGATATGAGGTATTGTATTGAGAATATTTGTACCTTACTCGAACATGAGATGGAACAAGTCCTTGGAACATTATTCTCTTGAGTAAGGGTGAAATATTGATATTCTTAAGGGTGACCACAGCCGCCTTTTGGTGTAACAACGTCTTTTTTTCGGTAAGTTGTAACAACGTCTTTACGTCTTTCCGCTTGCAACGGATAACTAGGACGGAGTAATCTACTTTGTTTGTGCATATTGGGTGTTGCTATGCCAATGTGTACATAAGTGGAATAGGGGATCCCTTAGATATGAGATTATGGCTTTCCATGTTACTCATGTAGTGTTTGGTGTCGAGATGATAGAGGTCTTTAATATGATAGAGATATTCGAGGTATTCATATGTTTGAGATACTTGTCTTCAGACTCATATACATGTGACCTTCAATGACATTGGTATCTGTTATTTGATATGTTTGAGATGCATGAGGTATTATATTCTTGTATGAGGTGGTGCATGAGATGTGTTTAAAGTATAAGAAATATTATGAGGTATGCATGAATTGCATGATATACTATATTCTGTGATTAACAGAGATACTTACCTACGGGTATACGCTTCTTGCACCCCCTATATATCCTTACTCAGCCATTGTATGTTGGCTGACGGTGTTATATCGATAACATTTTCAGGCACTAGAGATGATGTTTGACTGGATGCCGAGACCGGACGTCGCCACGCCTCTTAGGAATTCTTTTGTGTACTTTTGTTTCCGCTACTATGTTTAGAGGTTTTGGTGTCGAGATGGTACCACATGTTATGAGATGGACACATGAGGTAGGGATTTGTGCCCGTATGGCATGATTCCCTTTTCAGATTGTATGTATATATATGTCTGCTTGACATTATTGTCTATTAGATTGAATGAGTTGAGTTATCATGAACCGATAGGCTTTAATGACCCGTGTGGTCAGTCCCACGAGTTATCGTTGGTTTCACTCCGCCCGGGGTGGGGTGTTAGATAACTTTTGAAATTTGATCAATTTCCCGCCGGCCTTCAAAATTGATTTTAATACCGTTAAAATAAAAAAACAATTATTTTTTTTTACTTTTAAAAATACAAACAAATAAATAAAATTTTAAAACATTCAAAACAATTATTAAAAAATTGTATTTTTAAAAAAAGTTATTTAAAAAATATAAATAAAATTTGGAAAAATTATAAAAAAATTCCATGAACTGAAAATAAAAATTCTTAAAAATTTCAAAAAAAAATAAAAATTATAAATTATAAAAAAATCTAAATAAATAAAAAATTATAATTGCGGGATTATGCACATGGTCGTGGACCAAAACTAGAGGTTATGTGTGAGTGATCGAGGCTGGGGTCGAAGGTTGGGTGTCGAGAATCGGGGCTTGGGTCAGCGATCGAGGGTTAAGAACAAGGGTCGAGGTCTAGGTTAAAGACCGAGGTTGAGGACTGAAACTGAAACCTCGATATCTAAAAAAATGAATTTTTTGTAATTTTTTTAGATTATTTTATATTTTGTAAATATTTTTTTTTTAGCAAAAATTATAAATTTTTAATATTTTCTCAAATGTTATAGATTTTTTTAGAAATTTTAAAATCTTTAATTTCTTTTAAATTTTATTTTTTCGTATTTTTTAAGATTATTTGATATTTTTAAATAATTTTTGTAATTAATTATAAAAAAATATTTTAAAATAAAAAATAATAATAATAATAATTTTTTTGTATTTTAACGGTGATAAAATCAATTTTAACCAAGTTTTGATCAATTGATCAAATTTGAAAAATTAGAAGGTAAATAAATCAAGTTTTCAAAAGTTGGAGCATTAATTAACAAGGGTTAAAGATCTTGGTTACTTTGCGCACACCCCTCGCTGCGGGGTGTGCGTCTTCCATTTTTTTTGGTCATTTTTGCCCCTAACGGCAGTATACTACCATTTATAGGAAACATAAACGGCAGTATACTACTGTTTTCTGTTTCTGAGGCCAAAAAAATTAGCACGATAGTACACTGTCGTGACATTCATTTGGAGCAAAACAAAAACAGAGCAATTGGCTCGACGACGAAGAGGCGAACGGCGAGGCGAGGAGAAGACAAAACCTACGAGATCCAGCGATTAGGGCTTGATTCGAGTGAGGTAAGTTTCAATCTATTGATTTCATGCCTTGATTCGTGATTGTGATTCGACTTTGGTTAAAATTTGGGTTAGGGTTTCGATTTTGGTTAGGGTTCGGCTATGGTGGTTTTGTTGGTGGTTGGCGGTGGTTTTGGCGGCCTAAGGTGGCTGTGATGGTCTGTGACGGTGGTAGTAGGTGGTAGTGGTGGTCTTTGGTGGCGGGGTAGGCGGCCGGTGGTGGTGTGAGGGGTATATGAGGTTTTTGTGGTGGTTTGAGTGGTGGTTAGTGTTGAGAAATTTGGAAGCAAAAACAATCTCTCAACCTCACCAAATCAATGAATCGAGCACAATCACAAAGCAACACTCAAAGAAGAAC
>JAOWBR010182493.1:0-10625 GCA_028571145.1 Dionaea muscipula | reverse complement strand
CAAACGCGTTTTCTGTTTTCTGTTTTTTACTGAAAACTGAAAACTAAAAACTAAAAACTGAAAATGAAAACTGAAAATTGAAAATTGAAAACAGACAAACCAAACAGCCCCTTAAATTTGATAAATTCAATTCTCAAATCTGGTGACTTTTGAAGTCTCATTTTGTAGTGGCCCAACTTGTTAACATACCCTTATTGCAATTCATGCTAATGAAGCAGTTGTTTTCTTTTTAGTCCCAACAATTAAAAACAAGCAAAATCACATGCTTCCAAGAAAAGAAAAAAAAAAAAAGAACCTAAAAACAACTTAACTAAAGGTCAATTATATATAAAGACAAGCTAATCCTTGTAAGGCATGAACCTAAAATAGAAAGACTTAATATCGATTGAACCTTATGCTAGCATTATCTCATACTATCTTGAATCAAAATCGGTAAACAAAAAAGGACTCATTCTCGTCTTTCATCATAACTTCTTTGGGAAGAGGTATAAGAGTCAGCCCACCTCGACATCTTCCCACAACAATTTAGAGATACAAATTGTAGTCACTTTTAATTTTTTAGAACATCTAACATCTTTTGTGCAAACAAATGAAAGTAATTTTTTAGCATAACAAAGAATTTGAATGTTGTAAATCATGTTCTTGTTGCTCACCCAGCTGCCAGTGCCTTCAAACTTTATAACCAAACCCTACATTGACTAAATTAAAAATCCGGAAACTAATTTGAGGCATTCCCGGCTACAACCTTTGTCAATAATGCTTAATTTTTTCGAAAATACAAAAGTCCAAAAATAGTGGCCTGAATATAATTTATGGACGTTCTACCACAAGGTTAATATTTTGATAAAGTTGATTCCTTAACATGGTATCAGAACAAACATGACCAAAAATTACGGGTTCCAATCTTGCGAGCGGACCAGTGTAGAATCCACAGTTTAACCCCAAAAGAATCAATAACGTTGTTAAAATAAATATAATTTATGGTCCTTCTATAATTAAGTTGAACTTTTGATGAAGTTGATTCTTTAACATGGTATGAGAGCTGACGAATTCGAGTCCTGCGAGCGCGACCCTCATTTATTTAACACTTCGCATGAGGTGGACTGTGCACAATCGACGTTAGTGGGAGTTGGTTCCTTTTAACACCTACAATGTGATTTCGTCGGCAATTATGCCAGCAACAATCTCTTTGAAACTCTCTCGTACTGATGGTTTATTAATATATAGTATTTGAAACCGTCGGTGCCATTTCTCTTCGGTCAACTATAATGTAAAATTAGGGGTGTAGATGAGACGATACAGTTCGAGCTCGGTTTGTGATTCGGCTCGAAAAACTCGGCTCGCGTTGAGCTCGAGCTCGACCTCGATAAAAAAGCTCGTTAGCCTGACAAGCCGAATGAGCTAACGAGTTTTTAAAATTTTTTATAATTATATATTATTAAATAGTATTACTTAAGTATATAAAACTTTATCAAAATATTATAAAAAGTAAAAATAAATAAAACTTTATCAAATATTACTTCTCGAGTCTATCGGACCGAACTCTAAACTTATTTCTATGAGTTCGTTAAACTCGGGGTCTAGCTCGAGCTCGAGCTCAGACTCGTTAAGATTAAACAAGTTTAGCTCGTTTATAAAGATATTCGGCTTGGCTCGTTTACACTCTAATCAGAGTGACAGAGTCCCATCCATTTTACAACTAAAGTGAAAATAATAGGAAAAATCATCCCAAGTATTTTTCAAAGAAAAAAATTGCAGTAATATCAGAGTTGGCGATTATATGTCATGCGGATCCGATCCACCGAGATCTCCATCTCCTGATCAATATAAAACATGAATCGAATACCAAGCCATTGGATTGATCTTCATTTCTTTAACGAAATCAAGAGCAACTCGATCTAAATAATTCTCTTACGAGTGCTAAAGCGAGAGTTGATTGGGAGAAAGCAACGAATCAAAACCTACAACGCTCAAGCTTAATTATGAAAGGGATGGGAACTAATAGATTAGAGATGACTCACACTGCTTCTTCGCTGCTCAGCAGCAACAGCAAGGGCAAAGGCAATGAGATCGAAGATGAAGGCGACGAGTAGCACCAGCTTTGACGCCATTGAAGTAGTAGTTAGCTACCAGCTGCTTTCTGTGATTGTAAAGCTTTTCTCAGAACTAGCTCCGCCAGATCGAAGCGTTTCAGTGAGTGGAGAAAGACAGAGAGAGAGTTTGAAGAGGCGATTACGAAGATAATTAGATAAACGGAAGAAGTTGAAGGGCGAAGACCACTCGCAGCAACCCACGTGCTTCTTAAATCTGATCCAGCGCGTCAACGGTATGTCCTTTTCTTTTTTTTTTCATTCTTCTTCTTTTTTGGGAAATGTATTTATTATTTCTCTCTTTTTTACGCTTTAATTTTACATAAAGGAAAACAAATTAAAAACCAGCTGAATTATGACTGACACCGATGTTCCACAGAAAAAAAAAACTAAGATATCTACATTATAAATCATGACATATTTTAAATTTATCCTCTTTTATATTATCTTACATGATTAAAAATAACAATTTCATTAGTTCATAAAAAACCTCACATCCATCTCTCATTATCTCTCTCACATCACATCATATAATATTACACAACTCATAATTTATTTTTCTTTTATATTTTACTATATAATATACCAAATATAAAAATATTATAATCAAAATTCATAATTTTTTACGATGATAATGTCGATATAATTTTTATTCTCTTTTTTATTAAAAAATTATATAAAATGCAAGACATCACACGGATAATTTTTGTGATAGTAAATAAAACTGTAAGAATGTTTATTATGCCAACGGCACGGGTAATTTCTAGTTACTATTACATTTTTTGACAATTTTGAATTACACATAACTTCTCTCACACATAAACATCACATCAATCCATTTTTTCCTCTCTTTTTCTCCTTTAAATCACATGTATTATATATCCACAATCAAATTATTCATTCAACTATTCATCCTTCCCACTACCTAATATATTTTTTACAATTTTTTAAAAAATTATTTAAAACTGATTCAAAAAGATAGAGTACTTATCGTACCGAAGGCACGGACTTTCGCTAGTCTATATTACATTGTTCACACAACTCATCTCTAATATACATGTCAAATCATCCATCTCTCCTCTATCTTCTCATTCTCACTCTCTCCTCTCTCATCTCTCCTATTTTCTCTTATTTTTATTCACACTGATTTTTAAAAAAAATATTATTGATAAAAAATTTAAATAATTCTTAAATTTTTTTAGACAATGTAGTGTCTATGGTGTCGAAGGCACGAGCTTCCGCTAGTATATTATATTGATAGATCAGAGTTGTTCTGCATATTACTTGTATTGCTTATTTTGCACTAGGGGTGTTTGTATCTTCGCCACGATAAGCACTTTACTTTCTTAAATTAGTTAAAAATATACGTTATCAACTCTTCGAAAATAAAAAAAAAAAGGATATAAAACAATAAAAAAAAGAACTCAAAATCATATTAAATTTCCGCACGCAAATTAATCATGTCATTCATCACGAGTCACTGTACATTAGATAAAGCCTCAAAAAAACCAACAAAATGTAAATCCTATGTCCTATACAATCAAGAAACCATATCTGCACACAAAATTTACCAGAACACCACTATACACTCCTGTAGGAACAAAAACTAGACACCAGCAACCTAGACACAGATAAAGCTCAGCCAAAATTTCCAGGAACAGCAAGAATTTCAATCCGCACAACATGTATAGCTCCACCTCGTCATCAATCCTCTTTCTGTCCTTTTATCGATCACACAAGCTCCACCTGCAAAACCAAACCGATAAGCCAGAGATCGAATCTAGAGCATGAGAAGCAGCATATAGTCAGCAAAAGAACAAAATTTTCTCAACGCGGCTGCTAGAAGACAATAAGGAGTTCTAAAAGATCCTAGCATTCCGCTCAGCCCAAATACAATAAATAGAAGCCACAAACAATCTCCTACTTCTCCTAGCCTTCACAGATTTCCCTCTCGCCACCTTCACAATCCAATCCTTCAAGTAGCACCAATCCATATTCCTTGGCCGAAGACCAAGCCCACGAAGAACTCCAATCACTACCTCCTTAGAGTACTGGCAGCTGAAAAAAAGGTGATCATGGGATTCATCCTGCTGATTACACAGAACACATCTATCCTTAGAAATGCATCTCATCTTCAACAATCTATCTTTGGTACTCAGACGACCCCTCGATGCAACCCATGTAATGAAGCTATGCCTCAGCATAACATCAAACGACCAAATTAACCGCCACCACACTGAAGGCGCGGAGGGAGGGGGTCTACATGCTTTATACAAGTCTTTTGCACTCCTCCACCAGTCCCTACACCCTCGAGCATCCACCACTCCTTACACTGACTGCACTTCTCACCGACAGGATCGATCTCTACCCCCAAGATCCCCTACTGCTCTCTACCTCCCAAATTGAAACCTCCTTTAAATAATAGGCATCAATCCAACGGATCCAAAGCCGATCTTCCTTATTTTGAATCGCCCAGAGAAGCTTGGCTAACATCACAACATTCAACGTCACCAAGCAAGGAATGCCCGGCTCATCGGTCGCCTTCGGCCAGCAAATCTCACTCCATGCTACTTTTGCTTTCCTTCTATTCAGAGCCACCCCACTCCACAAAAAAGCCCGACAAATGGCCTCCACTTCGTGCAACACCGATTTTGGAATAACCATTATTTGCGCCCAGTAACCATGCAAGGAAAAAAGTACCCCCTTAATAAGCTGTAGCCTTCCTAAAAACGAAAGGAGCCGAGCACTCCAACTTGTGATTCTAGCAGTAACCCTTTCTATGAGTGATGAAAACAAACAAACACTAACTTTCTTAGTGGTCAGAGGAACTCCCAGATATCTAAAGTGGCCCCTCCCCACACCAAAACCTAACACGTCAGCCAACACCTGCTTCCCCTCCTCCTTAACACCACCAAAATATACAACGCTCTTGACCCGGTTTACCAAGAGTCCCGCAACTTCACCAAAGTGAAGTAACTGCTCCCTTAGCAGCTGTAAAGATCTTCCATCCGCCTTGGCTATCAGCATATATAAGATCATTAACAAAACTTAAGCTGATTATCCGAAGAGGCTTACAACGGGGATGGAATTTGAAACCCTTGTCCCTACTCATCATCCGAAGCCTCCGCGAGAAATATTTCATAACGATCACAAACAAGTAAGGAGAAAGAGGATCCCCTGCTGCAAGCCCCTCCTCCCCTGAATATAGCCAAAAATACTCCCATTAACCATACAAGAATAAGAAATTGAGAAAATACAAGTCATTATCCAAGAGATAAATTGAGCTGAAAGCCCAAAGCTCCAAGCATGAACTCCACAATCTCCCATCGAACTGAATCATAAGACTTCTGAAAATCTATCTTCGTAATGCATCTCGGCGAAACATTTTTTCGATCATAGCCTGCCATGAGCTCCTGACACAACAAGACGTTATCCACAATAGATCTCCCCCGAACAAAGGCGCTCTGTGTCTGGTCTATAATAGAAGGGAGAACAGCCTGCAATCTTGTGTACAACATCTTGAAGATAATCTTATAAATCGTAGAGCAACATGAAATAGAAAGAAAATCACTCACAGTAGTAGGGGACTCCTTCTTGGCGATAAGAAAGACCACCGTCGAGTTAACAACTTTGAGCATTTTGCCATTCCTGAAGAAATCTAAGACCGCCTTACCAAGATCATCACCCACCACCCCCCACGCTGCCGTGAAAAATTTTGCAGTAAAGCCATTGAGTCTAGGAGTTTTAGCTGCATTAATCCCTTTAACAGCCTCCTTAACATCCCGAATTGTAAACTCAGCCATTACCCGTTGTTGTTGCTCTCTCGTAAGGCTACTGCCCTCCCCAATGCATCGAGAGTCAACAGCTTCATTCATAGGCGGACATGATCCCAACAGAGAACCATAGAAATCAAGAACCAGGTCCTGAATCCCCTTCGAATCAGTAACTAGAGCTGTCTATCAAACTAATAATTCTTTGCTTCCTCCTCCTAGCCCGAATGATGCTATAGAAGTAAGCACTATTACGATCCCCAAGGAGAATCCACTTATCTTTAGTCTTTTGTTGAAGCAAACAGTTATATCCGTACCTTTATTTTGATTTAAAAATATTATTTTGAGCTTTTATTTATTATTATATTGACATGAATGTGATTATATTGATATTTTAGTGCATATAGCAATTTTCAGGATTTTTACCCTAAAGGGATAAAAAGGTCATTTTGTGACCGGGACTTCGGATTTTAAGGAATTTTGATACCATTGTGATCGTCATGTAAAATGGAGAATTTTTAGTACTCATTTGATGTGTTTTGGATGATTTAGGGGCATAATTTTAAAGATTGTACATCTTTTGTTATGAATGGTTAAGATTAAATTTAACCATGGTGAGTTAAGGGAGACTTGGACTTGGGTTAAGAGGTTGCATAAGAGGGCTAGGGGGGTTGAATAGCCCAACCCCTAATGTTGACCAAGCTAGATAAGCATGGGCTAGCAAGTGGACAACTTGTCCATGCCACCTCATGCTACCTTAAGGAGACTTCACCAAGGGGTTTTGTTTTGGGTAAAATCTGATCCTAAGCTGATTGTATGCATTACCTTAAAGAAAAGAAAGAAAAATCTTAGGGAAAGAAGAAGAGAAGCATCCGTAAGAAAGAAAGAAGAGAAAGGAAAAAGGAAAGAAAGAAAAGAAGAAGAAGGAAGAAGAGGAAAAAGAGATTTTTACCTAGCTTCTTCTTGTGTGAGCATACCTAGATGTGGAGCAACGATCAGCACTGTTCAGCTCCTTCCACGCATCACCCTGTCTTCCTCTTTTCCTTACCACAACTCATCTATCCGCAACAGGCTTCATACCCCCACCCCGATCGTGAGACACATTTCGAGGTTCAACTCCAACCTGCTTCCCCTTATCAATCCTCTCCCCTACCTCTCATCTCCCTCCTAAGTTCAAAGCCCTCCTTTTCTTGAGATACTCTATTTTCTCCCTACAGACCTGAGTCTTATGCCCCCACCCCTTACAATCGCCACATCTCAAGGGAAGCCACTCAAAAACCACCCATTGGGATACCGGCTTACCTTCGGTATTCCTAAATTGGATCTCCTCCACCAAATCAAGGTTCATATTAACATCCACAAGGACTTGAGGGAACGAAATTCTTCCTTTCACCGCAGTCAGATAATCAGTGCAAATAGGCTTACCCACTTTACTTGCCAATCGAATGAGTGATCTCGCACCCCACAGCTCCAACGCAAGATTCGAGAATTGTATCCATATGGGAATGGAGTTCACATCCAGCTCTGCAAAGGAGAAGTGTGGCGTCCATTCTCTCAGCACCAGCGACCTTGACTGGAAGAACCATAAGGATCCCTAGATGAAGTCTCGATTCTCCTTACTTTGGAACCGGAACAGAAAATATCCTTGATTGTGAGCCACAACTTCCGGCAACCCCACCTCCTTCCACTGAGATCTAACGAACCCACACATAGCCGAGAAAGGAACCTTGGCTCCTAATACATAGCCAATCAAGGCACAAAACTAGTACTCACGCTCCTCAACCACCTCTTCCACTGAGAATTCAAGAATCTCATCCTGCCTCTCCCTTTGTGAAAGCTGAAATCCCCTCCTCGTGTCTCGATTTCCAGCTTCAATCCTCTTAGGTCCTCCCTCCTCTGCACCAAATTGAACCGCTTCCAAATAGGGTTTCTCATTGAGCACTGACATCGGAATCTCCGAGTCCCCCATCCCCATAGGGGCCAGAACCCCAACCATCTCATCTCCCCTTGCTCGAGATCCCTGCCCACCAGAAGCATCCAATTGCAGCTCCCTCCCAATCTCCTCTCCCTCAGGCACCACACTTCTTCAATCCCTCCTTTCTCCTCATCGGCACCCATTCTTGAGATTTTTCTCTCCTCGACACTAACTTTGGGGGGTCGTCCCCTACGCCCCATACCTCCGAGCAAAACTGGTGAGTGATAACCGGAAATCGCCCCCCGACAATCGCGAGAGCCTCTGTCCTCATCCTTTTTTTAGGTTTAACCTCTCGATTCCGCAAGTGGGGATTTTAATTTAACTTTTTTTTCCTCATTCATATTAATATTTGTATTGTTTTAATCGTCATAACAAATTTAAAAATTTGACTATAATATTATATAAACTTTATTTAAAATTTAACTTTTATTAAAAATTTTGATAATAAAAAATACTCTCATCCTACCCTTACCCCACTCCCACCCCTTAACCCCCACGCCCACTCTATCTCACGGTCTCACCCTACCCCCACCTCTCTTGATGTGACATTTATACAAATATATTTTTAAACTTCATCCTCAATTATAATATATATATATAATATATACTAGCGGTTACCCGTGCCTTCGGCATGATAAGTACTCCACTCTCGCAAAATAAAAATCATCGAATAAATATATGTTAGCAACTATTTCAAAAAAAATCAACGAAAAAATAAAATTATAAATCATAAAATGATATTAAAAATTCGAAATTATTGTATTTATATTAGTCTTATTTGGATTACCCTAACATTTTAAAAAATTTGACTATAATATTATATAATTTTTATTAAATAAATTATTATAAAATTCACTTTTATTGAAAGTATTAATATTACAAAAAAAAATATTATCACCTTACACCAACTCACTTTATTACCAACCCTACCCTACTTTATTAACTTCACCCCACTTTATTATCCACCCCATTAATTTATTACACCCTATTTATTGCCCACTACACCTCTTTTAATCCGACGGCTAATATTTATTCCCTCCCATTTTTATGATCCTACGACCGAAAATATCTTGACATATTTTGGGGGGACATTTCAAAATATGTTATGCTTTGTATAATATATATATATATATGATAGAGTATTGTTTGAATATAGAGTAATTTTGTTAACTTAATACTTAATATCCTTTAATCTAATAACATCAAATAAATAACATTTTGATTTAGTATATCTATATAACAAAGCATGACTTTGTTTGAATTTATCCACCTCTATGTTGTCCTACGTGGACAGAAGTAAAACTTTGATTGACTGGACAATTCCTTAAATGAGAGGAAAAAATATACGGCCCACCCAACACAACTGCAACCACCATCTTCTTGTTTTCCCCATTTTTAAAATTGAAAATTGAAAATTTTAAATTTTGTTGAATCGACACCGAGCTCCCTTCTTCTTCACTTTTTTAATTAAAAAATTATAGGTAAAGTGCACGGTACGACACGTACACAGCTATGGACACGGTATGGGCATGAATATTGTATTGGCATGATAATTTTTATCGTGCCAACGGCACGAGTAATTTCTAGTACACTATATATATATACTCAACACACCAACATGATAAATTAACAGCCAATTACCAATACGTTAATACTTAATAATTCCGTTTAAATCAATAATTTTTGATGATCTTAATGTTAATCTTATAATACAAAACAGGATGCATTTTGAATTTTTAAACATCACATAAACACAAACACAAACATCACATTCATCCATTTTCTCCTCTCTTTTCCTTCTTCCAACCCAACTATTTAATCCACTATTCACTCTACCCACTATTAAACTATTACCCAGTATATATATTTTTTTTATTTTAAATTGATTTCAAAAAGTGGAGTTTTTTTTCGTGGCGAAGACAAGGGGGTACTTCTAGTATTAATACAAACTCCATTTATCCATTTAAATATTAAACTATTACCCACTATATTTTTTTATTTTAAATTGATTTTAAAAAGTGGAGTTTTTTTCATGGCGAAGACAAGGGGGTACTTCTAGTATTAATACAAACTCCATTTATCCGTTTAAATTATATATAAGTGGGGTGTATTAGGTAATGAATGGTTTGGCAAAAAAAAATTGAGGTGTATTAGATAAGCGGATGTATTAGCTAATAAGGGGAAGACGTATTTGTTGACGGGACGATTTTCCACGCCCTCGGGGAGTGGAGGCGTCGCCTTTATGGCGGAACGGTTCGTGCTCTGAGGAAGTTAATGGTCAATGATTAGCATTGATGGTGTTGGCTCTTGGATTACCTGCAACGGTCGAAGCGTGCCGCGTTAGCGCGACGGTCTGATTTGGAGCATTTGGTTGTCCAAGGGACCGTGGTCGTGAATGGGTCTCTGAAGTGCAGGCCTCGTCGGTGGTCTTCCAAGCGCTCTGCATTGGAGCGTGATGTGGTGCTATCAAGCTTGATGGTGATGCGTGCCAGTGTTAAAGCACAGAGCGTATTACTGCTTAGCATGGTGCGCCAGCGTTGGGAGTGCGAGTGTCTGGAGCTTGGACAAGGGACAATCTCATGGCTCGTAGAGACGGGTTCAGAATGTGAGTATGGTGCTGGCTTTGGCGTTGGGCAAGGTGTGCTGCTCGGGTTTTGAGGAGCCTTACCCTGGTGGTTCCTCCACGATCTCAGTAGTTGTAGCACTATCTTGGCGGTTTCGGCAGCAGTTGAGGAACGGATAAGCTTGGAGCCGCGGTTGGAGCACGTTTAGGATCATGGTGTACCACGT
>JAOWBR010182482.1:0-10625 GCA_028571145.1 Dionaea muscipula | reverse complement strand
AAGTTGGGAACCATGACATTCAAGACGATACAGGAGCATCTTTCTGGACCCCGTTTGTCACCTACTGAAGTGACAAATGGTTATTTATTGTGACTCCTAGCGGCGACGTTATTTCCTGACAAGACTCAAGGGTCCATGTCCAACAATATCATTGGACGGATAATCGTCCTATAAAATTTGTCCTTCAGCTACACAAATACTTTTAGATCACATGCAGAATGCTCCTAAAGTGTTGTTCCATTTAAACCAATCGGCTTTGATCCTACGGGTAAGATCTTTATCGATCCCCCATCTTTACATAATATCGAGCAAATATACATAAAAAATCTCTTATAGGTAGCTAGACTTTCGATTCCCAAACTCACACCACCATCATTTCTTCAACCACACTCAAAATATTCCGTCTTTGTTCTACTAACATTTAGTCCATTCTGCGCTAAAGACTTCTTCCAAGCTTCTAACTTGACATTGAGACATCCTATTGTATCATGTATCAGAACAATATCATCCACAAACATTAAGCACCATGGCACCACATCCTATATGTTCCTACATAATTCATCCGTAACTAGCTAGAATAAATATGGGTACGATGTTGATCCCTAATGCAAACCAATTTTTATCTAAAAAGTTTCATTGACTCGAAAAAGTTTCACGAGTTCTAATAGACTCCTTATGCTAACCCCCCCATCATTCATGTCTTGTACAACTTTGATACATGTAAGACTCCTTTTTTTCAAAATTTTCTAAAATCACGTCTTTTGGAACTGAATGACAAGTTTTCTCTCTAAATCAACAACAAATATCATGTCTCTAAATCGCTCCAATACACATCTCAATAAATAAATAAATAAATAAATAGCTTCCATTAATCCATTGTCAGTCTTCCAGGCATGAATCAAAATTGATTCATCGTCACTCTAGTAACATTTCTTCATCTCTTACAACTTCATATAGTGTTTATACTCACATGGAAGCTCAGGAACAATTTACAGTAACTTCCGTTAGATTAGTTAGCAATCCAAGCATCTTTTCCATATTTCTAACAAGTCAAGTTGGCATTTTATGGCTTATAGATCGACCAAGCCTCTTGGAAGAGCTGATTTGAGAAGGTCTTGCCCGACTTGGATGGTCAAGCACTCAAGCTTGAGCTGCACCCAAACGGACCAAGAAAAGAATCCATGCATTTGACAAGATATCAGAATACAAAGATAATAACAACACCATACACCTACACATGAAACCACACCCGTCACTATGCCTGCAAACACAAATCACCAGAACAAAAGAAAAATGAAAGCCATTCCACACGATCAACAGCACACACCCATCAGCAACCAAGACCATGCACACACCACTGCAAGCCATTACACACACCCAGCAGACAGAAAAGCTCCCAGTAAGAACAAAGCCACCACTACATTATACACAGTCTCACTCGCTCTGTCGCTCCTCACCGCTTCCAGTTTCACCAGCAAGTCATTGATTGCATAATGGCATTTTCCCCTAAGCCAATGCTTGACCCCCGAGGCAATCCTAAGCTTGACCAATTCTCTCCACTTAGTCCACAGGTTGCTTATTATTGAACTCCTGATGTTCATCAAGTTGAATGCCAGCTGCAGTTCTGTATTCCCTTCTCAACTTCTGTTCCACTGACATGGGATCAATCTGGACAAGCTTATATGGCCTAAGACATCAAGCAGAAGAATTAGAGCATCCAGCAAGACTACCAAATGCTATAGATTCAGCTAAAGGTGCTATCTTGCTGACTTGGCATTTCAGTTGACAGAAGAGTTGAGAAGATTCTGTTGCATATGCCATACCTATTTCCAGCTTCTGCCAACTAACTTGGGGCTTAGTATATTCATCTTAAGGTGTATGTCACCAATCTTTCTCATGTAATAAGGGCAGTTTGGATTGTTTGGACTAAAATGAGCATGGTAATCCTTGGAGCGCTCATTCTTCACTCTGATTGGTTGATTACATGGATCACTTGGATCCTTAGTTGTCCATAAAACTTAAAGCCTTGTAACAACCTCATTTACAGAGTTTTCACACATACAAGAATTTGGTGCATTCTCCCAGCATTTTGAGATTGACCAACAGATTTCTTGTTGATTCCCTTTCTTTTTCTTTCTTTCCCCTTAAGTTTTCTGTTAAAATCAGTAACTATCCTCCATGGATGTTACATTTGGTATTAGAGCATAGATCATAGAGGGCCTATGAGCAGCATACGATCATGGCTAAAGGAAAGCATGATCCGTCTAGGAGAAACAACCATTCTAACAAATGTTAGAGATAGAAGTTCAACAAGAACAGCTACAGAAACCATTCTCACTACTGTCAATGGAGTTGATCTCAATGTTCTCAAAGATTTAACTGAGGAGATGAGTGAAAGAATGAAGGAATACCGGATGGCAGCAGAGGATCTTATCGTACTTTTACATTTTACATGGCCAATTAATACAGAACAAGTGTTATGCAAAGAGTTGAGTGATATCTTCCTCTCTACTTCAAACTGCTTCTCTATGTTGTCTCTCCCTCCCTCTCTTCCTCCCTCCTCCCTCCTCCCTCCTCCCTTCGCCCCTCAATACAATAGTTTCAATATTGTATCCTTTATTGCCCCTAATCTTTGTTGTGGCAAGTTTGTACCAACATGATTTACCCCTAAAACCAAAAGCCTAGTCATGGGTTATAATTTCCCCTGTCAAGGCTCAATGTCCTGGCATTCAATATAATTTTAGAGGAAGGATAAATTAAACAAAACCTCTATAAGATTGCGAGCACTATTACAGAATTGTAGGATTAAACAGTTACAAAGAAAAATTCAAGTACTCTAAGGTCCTCCCACATTAATGGATATTACCTCACACTCATCTCCAACATAAATCCAGTCTCATTATTCCCTGAATTTGCATACTTATCCATCCAATTTCACAGCTTAATCCCCTTCAGCCCACAATCCTTGAGAAGAAACCATTCACCCTCTCTTGAGCATAATCAATCATATCTCCTCCATTCATAAGAGGTGCAATAACACTTCAATTTTATACTTGTTTCTTTAAACCCCATGCAAACCATTTAATAATGTATACGGATAGACAGTAGCAATAATTTTGCACCAAAGCATACAGCAAGAGGCAGGACACACAAACTGAGCATGTGGAATGAACACCCAAAATGTCGCAAATTCGCAATAGCAAAATCAATCTCCAGTTAACAAAAGTAAAAGAGAGTAGCTTACCTGGACAGCAATAATTCCATGCTCATTACCAGGGATCTCAACACTGCTAGAATACTTTTCCTTGGCAATTATGACTCCATTTGTTGTCTTGTGCACGCTAAATGTCACAAACCAAATTCGTGTAAAATATCGTGTAGAAACTCGCTTCCCGTACTGTACTAGCTCCCAGGGAGTAGCCAAGCACAAGTCTCCATTGCCAATATAAAGTAGATACGAACCAGACGTGCTTGCACGAAGATTGCACGGATCGGTCCATTCGACGGGCAACCATTTCTTTGTTACTAAATCAAATGCACGCAAATTGAATGGAATTTCCCACTCATCATCCATGGGAAACTCATCACGATTCATAGCAGGACCGATACAGCAAAGTATATCATGCTCGTCCACCACAGCACTATATTGATACCATGTGACAAATTTATCGGCTATGCATTCCCATGTTTTGTATTTAAGATGATAGGCATAGAGCACAAATGGACTAAAGAGCACTAGAATCCTCTCACGTTTAGAGTCCAGGAGCGCATCTAGGACACCATTAAATAAACGGTCAGGAGGGGGCTCCAATGGACACCAGGTACCACTGAACTCCACCTCCTCTTCCGCAGAAGAAGATCCAGGGCTACTGTTACCGCCGCTGTCACGGCCGTTGCCACTTCCACCCCCACTTCCGGAGGAGGATGGTATGAAAACCTCAGCAAAAGGAGTTCCGCTTCCATCCCCAAAAACATAAATGCTGCGATCAACAGCAACGACGCTGGGCATCAGACGTTTCTTCAACATCCGTGCAGCTTCCTTCCAACCCTCAGCAGGCTGGCGAAAGCTGAAGTAATGGAAAACATCGCCATGATAGCCACCCAACACGCAGATGGAGGATCCGACCGCAACAGCTGTGGAACCTGGAGGAGCCACTAGCGGCATCGTCTCGATAGACAATGGTTTAAACTCACCCTTCTCCACGTCCGCTATCCACCACCGAAACTGCTCTCTAGCACCCTCTCTAGATCGAAAAAGCACAGCCTTCTTCCCCTTCTCCTCCGCCACCTGCTTCTCCTCCATCGCCGCCATGGGATTTCAACAATGAAAAATAGTAATCCCCCACACTAGGGATGACAATTTCGATCAAACGGATCTAACCCAAACCGTCTCTTTTAACGGAACTGAAATCGAACCATTACCGTAGTTATGAATATTGTTTTAGATAAGAAATAGAGGCGGTCTCTTTTTTAGCTACCGTCGAAATCAAAACTTTTTTTAGCCATTTTTTTTAAAAAAATTCTTTTTTAGAATAAAAGTGATTTTCTGACAATAATACCTTTAAAAAATTACATAAGACTCGGCATAACTTAGACTTCAAACTCGGCATCAAATGTCGAGCCATAATACAAAAGTCCGACATTTTAGTCATTGGACAATCGATCATTCTGCAGAATACGTATGGAGAAGGAGAACTACTCAAGCCAGGATGTTTTATCTCCGTTGTCGGCTTTGGTTCTTGTTCGGAGGCAACCGCCGGTCCGGTTGCAGCCGTCGTGGTCTCATACAACTCTGTGGGTCCTCAAGGACCGACGGTGACTGCAGAGAGAGATTGTGATTGCCAGAGTCGAAGCCGAGGGAAGGAGCTCCTCCGCATCCTCCTTTGCTCAGCGTTCAAATCCCGATCAAGAGTTCCAGGTTCTCCTCAATTCCTTCCACTTTACACTGCTTTCCCTGCATGTTCAGTCATGCTTGTTTTTTTTTTTTGGGGTTAATTAGGCATTTGAATCATGGTGGTTTTAAGGCTTCTTTGTGTGATTTTTTGATTTGGAGTTTCTTATTACCAGTAGAATCTGTTAAGTGTAAATATATTGTGTGAAAATATGTAGAGGGTAGAATAGTCTTTTGCATGTGCACACGTGCTAGTCAGCTTGTGGTGTAATACATATTGTATCCTCCTCCTTCTCTTCTTTTCTTGAGTAAGAAAATAAAAAATACAGCACCATAGAAATTGCTTGGCTTTCTCTTTGGGTTTTTCTCTTTCATGGTATCAAAGCCATGGTCGATCGTCGATGAAGTTTTTCGCAGCAATCTCTGGCGACGAGCCTTCGACTTTGCTCAGTGGACATCTCTGTATCTTTACTTTCATCTAAGCTGGGTTTTGCGGTTCAAATTTGTTGTTGGTTCAGTTGTATGGTTCAAGATCGAAAGTTTTCGATTCTTGATTTCATTCCTTCAGTTCAAGTCCCTTGCTGGTTCAGTTGTGTGGTTTGAGATGTACGGTTCAAGATCAGAAGTTTTTTTATTTCTTTAACTTCAATTTCTGGTGCAGTTGTGTGGTTCTAGATTGAAGCTTGAAACCCTATTTTTCTGGATTTTCGTTTTCATCATGTCTACTTCGTCTATGACTACTGCTGTGTTCTTGCCTAATGTGTTGTTGGATGAAGACAACTATCCTACCTGGTTGTTTAGGGTAGAGTCATTTCTACGAGGCCTTAATTTGTTTGGGTATATTGATGGCTCTATTCCATGTCCTGCTGAGCGCCTAAATGCTACTGATGGCACTAGTACTCTGTCTCCTGCATATAGTACATGGAAAACTCAGGATCAGTATATCATCAATATGATAGGCCAGACTCTTAGTCCTATGGCTATGAAGAGTGCAGTAGGGAGTAAGTCCTCTGCAGAGATGTGGAAGAACTTGCAGGCCAAGTTTGCTGCACCTGATAGGCAGAACATACTTCAATTGAAAGAGAACTTGGCACAGATCAAGAAAGGAGATGATTCAATTGAGGTTTTCTTGGAGAAGATAAAAACGGCTAGGGATGCACTGACAACTGTTGGGGCGACTGTGGATGATGAGGATCTTATCCTCACTGTGCTGAGAGGGCTGCCTGCTGAGTATGGGCATGCTAAGTTGTTCTTGAGAAACAAGACTAAATGTTCAATGGCTGAGCTTAAGTCTTTGCTGAAAGGAGCCGAATTTGATCTGCTTGATGCACAAAAGCCATCTATTATGATGCCATTCACTGCCATGGTTGCTCAGAATAGTCCCAAGAGTCCACCAGTTCCTACTCCTCCAGGGTTTGCACCATTATCACATGGGTCTGGTCCCTTGTCTTCACAAGCACCTTATACTGCAGCACCAATATACTCTTATGTGCCTCCCATGAGTCCAATGGGTGCTGAGCTTACAGCTTTGTTTGCAAATGAAAAAAATAAAGGGAAAGCATTTCAGAAGAACAATGGTGGCTTCAAAGGCAACTCTGATGGGAAGAATAGCCCTGGAAACTGTCAACTATGTGGTCAAGCAGGACATATTGCTAAGACTTGCCCGTCTCTATCTAAGTTTCAAGCAAGTAGATCTAACGCATCAAGGGTGGAGTGTCAGTACTGTGGCAGACCTTTTCATACTGCCGACAAGTGCTACCATTTGATTGGCTTCCCTAATCAACGAAGTGAGCCATCTGAGGAACGGCAAGCTGAGAATACTGTGGCTATGGTTGCTGCTGCCACTAATGACTCAATTACTGGAGGTTTTTGGCTGTTGGACTCTGGTGCAAGTCACCACATGACCAATGACATTCATATGATCAAGAATGTGACTAGTTATCCCAACAGTGATGGTGTTGTCATTGGTAATGGTGAGAAATTATTTGTTTCTCACTATGGTAACTCTAAACTTGGTATTCTGAACGTATCAAATGTGCTTCTTATACCTGATCTAGCCGCTAATTTGATTTCACCCTATCAATTATGTAAAGATAATAAGTGCAGAATAATACTTGATGATCTGGAATGTGTGGTGCAGGACAAGGTCAAGGGCAAAACACTCTTCAAAGGGGCAGTTAGAAATGGACTCTATCCTATTCCCGTATCCCTACCTACAGATGATAATAACACAACAAGCACACAGTCTCATTCTATAGCAGAGTCAACACAACATCAGTCTTCAGTTCAGCATCAGTTTTCACCAAGTCAGGTTTCATCTTCTTTAATGCAGTCTGTTGGGTTTTCATGTGCCATGCTTGGGAAGAAAATAAAGCAATCAGTTTGGCATAAGAGATTGGGACATCCCTCCAATGATATTGCTGCAAGCATGTTGAAAAAGGCTCAAATAAGTGAAGTGGTGGATACAGATAACGATTACTCAAATGTATGTGAAGCATGTATTGCTGGAAAATTTCATAGATTACCCTTTTGTGATTCTGAATCTAGGAGTATAGTTCCTTTTGAATTGGTGCACTCCGATGTTTGGGGGCCTGCACCCTTTACGTCTATAGAAGGATTCAGATATTATGTCATGTTCATAGATGATTGCACTAGGTATACCTGGATTTTTCCAATGAAGAATAAAAGTGAAGTTTTTGGTCACTTCAAAAATTTTTGTGCCTTTGTACGCAATCAGTTTTCTGGTGTTATAAAGGTTTTTAGGAGTGATGGAGGTGGTGAGTATATGAGTAATCAGTTTAAAACTCTTTTGAATGAACATGGCATTCTGCATCATGTCTCTTGTCCTCACACTCCACAACAAAATGGCGTATCCGAGAGAAAGAATAGACATGTTAGAGAATCTGCTGTGTCTCTACTTCAACAAGCTTCATTGCCAGATAAATTCTGGTATTTTGCATGTGCTTCCGCTGTGTTCTTGATAAACAGAATGCCTACACCAACTTTGTCTATGTTGTCACCATATGAGAAGCTACATGGCAAAGTTCCAGTTATTGACTTTCTCAAGGTCTTTGGGTGTGCTTGCTATCCTTTGATGACAATGTATAATTCTCACAAGCTGCAGGCTAAATCTTCAAGATGTGTCTTTCTTGGGTATGCAATGGGATATAAAGGCTTTATTTGTTTTCATATCAGTTCAGGCAGAATAGTGGTATCCAGACATGTCTATTTTGATGAGTCTGTGTTCCCCTATGCTTCTACAAAACCAATTGAGCCTCAAATTGACAGAAGGCAGTCCATTTCTAACTCAACTCAGCAACCCTGTGTTTTGTCTAGCCTTGTTTCTCCTACATTAGACTCAGGTCAGTCTTCTACTCCATTTTCACCTATCTTTACTACAGTTGAGGCTCATAGTTCTGATCATACTGATGTTGTTGGTAAAGATATTACTGATATTGTTGATAATGTGAATGTTGTTGGTGAGAACAATATTACTGCTGGTATTGCTGATATTGCTGATAATGTGAATGTTGATGATGATAATGTGAATATTGTTGGTGAGAACAATATTATTGCTGGTGAGAGCATATCCAGGGGTGAAATTGCAGTGTTTAGTCCAGGTTATCACACCAATATCATTTTCTCTGATGACGATGGCCTTGTGTCTGCATCAACAATACCTGGAGAAGGTGTTTCAGTAACTATAGCTGGGAGCCAAAATAGGAATTGCAATCCTATGTCCGAGAGTAATGTGATGTATCCAGTGGCTGGAATTGCTCCTGCGGTCATCAATGATCATAGTATGGTCACTAGAGGGAAGAATGGGATATTCAAGAGAAAAAATTGTTGTCTCTCTATCATGACTGAACCAAGTCTTGATCCAGGTGACTTTGAGCCTTCTGGACATAAAGCTGCTTTGAAGATACCTATATGGAAGAAAGCAATGGAAGAGGAATACCAGGCCTTGATTGATCAGAACACTTGGTCATTGGTACCTCTCCCTCATGATAAGAATTTGGTTAGTTGTAAGTGGATCTTCAAGCTTAAAAGAAATGCAGATGGCACAGTGGCCAGACATAAAGCTCGGTTGGTGGCTAGAGGATTCAGCCAGGAATATGGGGTGGATTTTGATGAAACATACTCTCCTGTAGTTAGGCACACTACAGTAAGACTGATGTTGAGATTAGCAGCCTATCATGGGTGGAAGTTGCACCAACTAGATGTAAAAAATGCATTCCTGCATGGTATTCTCAAGGAGGAAGTGTACATGACACAACCGGGAGGATTTGAAGATAGTCAGAGACCTACTTTTGTTTGCAAGCTTCACAAATCTCTATATGGCTTGAAGCAAGCCCCCAGAGCCTGGAATGAGAGATTTACATCCTTTCTTCCAAGTTTAGGATTCAAGAGTTCCTATGTTGATCCTTCCCTATTTGTGCAAACTGATGTAGGTACTCATGCATCAACATATTTACTGCTCTATGTTGATGACATTATCATCACAGGTTCTGATGACAAGAATGTCAAAATGATCAAAGATGCATTGCAAGCTGAGTTTGACATGAAAGATTTAGGGTTATTGCACTACTTTCTGGGTCTAGAAATTCAGTATCTACCATCTGGTATCTTACTCTTACAGCATAAGTATGCTCAGGATTTGATAAAGAAAGCAGGATTGGAGGATTGCAAGCCACACTTGACACCCACTCAATCTGGTGTCAAGTTATATAGAGATGAAGGACCCTTCTTACAAGATCATGAAGTCACATATTTCAGAAGCATAGTGGGGTGTTTGCAGTATCTAACCTTCACTAGACTTGACATAGCATATGCTGTCAATAGTGTGTGTCAGTTCATGCATAAACCATCAAAAACTCATCTACTTGCTGTGAAGAGAATTCTGAGATATGTGAAGGGAAGCACTGATTGTGGCATTTTATTTCAGAAGGGTCGTCAGACAAGTTTAGATGCTTTGGTGTTAAATGCTTTTTGTGATGCAGATTGGGCAGGAGATCCAAATGACAGGCATTCTACAACGGGGTTTGTTATTCTTCTTAATGGTTCCCCAATATCCTGGAGCAGTAAAAAACAACATGCTATATCCAGGTCATCTACTGAGGCTGAATATAGAAGCATGGCAGACACTACATCAGAAATACAATGGTTGAAGCATCTATTAACTGATATGAATGTTTGGCTCCAACAGGTTCCTATTTTATATTGTGACAATATCTCAGCACTGGCACTTGCTCTAAATCCTGTCCATCACTCTAAATTGAAGCACATAGAGGTTGATGTTTACTTTACAAGGGAAAAAGTTAAAGATGGATCGATTACAGTTGAGTTTATAGCATCCAAAGAGCAATTAGCAGATTTGTTCACAAAAGGACTCCATTCACCACAACACTTATATTTGTGTGGTAAGTTAATCGTTCAATCCTCTGCCTACAACAAGCAATCCTTTCTCTACAACAAAATGGATACATCCAACTTCAACTCCAAGGTTATTGAAGATTCAAGTGTTGAAGATTCCACAGAAGACTATCATGATGCTCAAGTTGAGTTTGAACCAACTTGATGGTTTGACCACCATCAATTTGATGGCGGGTGTTAAGTGTAAATATATTGTGTGAAAATATGTAGAGGGTAGAATAGTCTTTTGCATGTGCACACGTGCTAGTCAGCTTGTGGTGTAATACATATTGTATCCTCCTCCTTCTCTTCTTTTCTTGAG
>JAOWBR010182471.1:0-10628 GCA_028571145.1 Dionaea muscipula | reverse complement strand
ATTATGTCAAACGGACGTAATAGATTTAATTGATAAAAAAAATCTAAAAGAAGAAAAAGAAAAGAAACAATAAATTATTTAGGATCAAATCTGACACTTCTATTTCCCTTTAATATACGGTTGTGGATGAGTGTATTTATAAGATGTATAATTGGGTATACATTTAACGCCCCCGATATATATATATATATATATTGAAGTTGTCGTATTGATATCATTAATGTACAGCTATATATGTTTGACTACTATTCCATCGTTTATGGAAAACTTATCTCTTGTGCAATATTGATATAACTAGTTCGTTCTTTCTCACTCTCTCTTTTTTTTTTTTGGTTGTAGAGTGGAATAAAAGGATTTCATCCGTAAATCGTCATCCATATCCACCAACGCATTAAAACAGATTTAATTTTCAACGTTCACATGCAAAAATTCTGACAAATTTGCTAACTATTAGACACACACACATAGACTACACTGCTAGTGTCGACCACCATAATTTGTGAACTTTGCGGACCTATCTGTTTTAGAACCTTCACAATCGTTTTATGATGATTCGAATCGTTGAATGTGTTTAAAATGTGTTTTTAAAAAATTTTTAAAAAAAAACGATCATCAACGGTAATATATGAAAAAATTTCTCCATACACGTTGACAAAAGGACAAAAGATACAAGAGACGTAACTGGGCTCGCCGCACATTGACGCTCGGACTGGGACCGGACAAATCCGACGGGATCACCTCGAGTGATCAGCCTCAGGTGATCAGCCCGGGGCCAGCCCCTTAGGATTTTCAAGCCAGCCCGAGTGATCAGCCCTCCGTTGCTCCGCACGGTCCTCTGCTACTCCGCACGACCCTCTGCTAATCTGCATAGCCCCCCGCCGTTCCGCACAACCCTCCACCGTTCCGTACGGCTCTCCGCCGCTCCGCACAGCCCTCCCGGGTCAACCCGTTCAATCCCAGGACAGGCACCCCGAACTTTATGAGAAAATTCCCTACGGAGAGTACAACTACTGACCGTTAGTCAATCGGAGCTCCATCTAGGTCGCACGGGCTCCCCGAAGGTCCCAGTGGCATAACCGTAAATATGTAACTTCCTCTCCTATAAATAGGGGCTCACCCCTTTTTATTTTCTATCTTTTTTCCGACTTCTAACGTTAAGCTTGATTCCGCGTCTTGCTTTCACCTGTTGATTTAGGCATCGGAGCGGTCGTCCCAGGCTCAAACCTCGGGCTTCCCTCTGACGTAGTTTGCTCATCTTTTCAGGCCCACGAGTTGATTTTTTCATCTGTGAAGTCGATCCAATATTGGCTTAGCTCGTTGAACCGGTCTACCTTGGCCCGACCGTCTGGAGTTAGTTTTCGAGCCAGTTGGTGTTTAGCCTGACTCATTTTCAAGCTATAACAAAGGGCTTGATCCGATCATTTTTTTATCACACCATTGGATAAAAAATTATCAAAAACTAACTGGATGAAGCATTTCTCGGTCATCTTTTTGGGTAAAATTTTCACCACACCCTTAAAAACACGTTTTGAATATATCCAATGGTTCAGATCATAAAAAAACTTTCCTAAAACTAGGAGGTCCGTAAAAAAAAACAGTATGGTGGTCCACACTACAAGTTTGGTCCACATGACACACACACACATACATATCTATATTATAAATTAGCTTTGTGTTTAAAATTGAAAACAAGCTAAGTCCAATGTGGTAGCCTGTTTATCCCATGTGGCATAATTTTGGGAGAGAAAACAAAATTAACATTGCACCCTAACATGGAAAAAAAAAAAATTTGATACAATTGAAGGTAGTTGTATAATAAACTACATTTAAAATAAAACAATGGTAAAAAAATTATATGTCCTGATTATAAAATTACTCATCGTATCCCCTAGTATATATATAGCGGATCCGTGACCACAAAAATAGACACAAATTTAAACATGTTTTTTTAGCCGTTGGATTTGGGCTGATGAAACAGCTCAGATTAAAAAGAAAAAAAGAAAAAAGGAAAAACAAAAGGAAAAAAAGAAATCTTAAGGAAAAAAAATTAACCTTAAGAAAAATTACATTAACCTGAGCCGTTGGATCAATCTAAATCTAATGGCTAAAAAAACGTGTCTAAATCTGTGTCTATTTTTATGACCATTATTTATATAGATATATGAGGCCAATTTAATGTACTTTTTTTATTCATTATAACAACAGTTGGATTTGAAAAAAATGGAAGGTCAAAATTATATATTGAAAAAAAATAATAATAAGGTGGGATGCAACACCTAAATGTTAACTCCCACTTTTCTTAAATGTAATCTTGGACTTTCATCTTCTTCAAATTCAACCATTGTCATAATTAAAAAAAAAAAAAAACGGAATCGTTATGACTGATAAAATGATGTGGATTACTCATCTTCCAATAAGGCTAGAGTCTTGGAGCACGTTATTGTCATTAAACATATCTGATATAAATTTGATTGTGTTGTCTGGCAGACAGAGCTGCATAAATTTGACTGAAAAATGGAATAGAAAAGTAGTTGGCTAGTTAGCTAGGATATTTGCTTTCCGTGACATTGGGGCATCTTGACAAAACGGAAAAAAAAAAAAAAAAGGAAAGGAAAAAAGAAACAAAAAAAGTACTCCCACTTTCAAAAACTTAATTGGATTGAGATTATAGGATTAGAAATGAAAGAAAAGGGAACAATTGATCTTATTTACTCAAAAAATGTTAAGATAAATATAATATATTTCACCTTTTGGTAGAGTTGATTTCTTAAAACGGGTTCAAATCTTACGAGTGTGATCCCCCATTTATTTAGCATTTTGTATGGGATGGGCTGATGCAAGTCCAAAAAGAGGTACTACAAAATATTGGTGAAATTCTCATAAACAGGCATGGGTAGAAAAATTTATTTTTAATATTTTTTTTAATTTAATATATATATATTGCAAGGAAGATGTATTTTTAAAAAAATTTGAAAAGGAGATAAACAAGAGGAGATAAACAAGTGGAAATAAACATTTGTCCTACTTAGCATAATATTACAATATGATTGGTTGGTTGCTTTATGGGGAAGAGAAATAAAAAGGAAAAAGGAATAAAATCTATAATAAAAAAAACAGAACTCAATTCAAATCTTATATCTCTATTAACTTATTTTCTTATAAATCTCAACCATTCATTTTTTTTTTATAAATCTTAACCATTTATTTTACTTTTATTCTTTTATATACACACAATCTATAATTTATATTTCTTTCATATTTTTATGAATATTAAAACAAGTCTAATGTTGATAAATATTAGAGATGCTCTTACTTTTTGGGTAAATATTAGAGATGCTCTTACTTTTTGGGTAAATATTAGAGATGCTCTTATTACATAATAACAGCCGTGTATATATATGGGTTTAAACTTAATTGTATATATTTTGACTCGCCTTTCTTGATGAAGCCAAGCCCCGGCCCAGGGTCAATATCTAAATGAATGAATAATTTTTGACTGCAGGACCATGGTGGGGAAAGTATTTTGTCGGCCCAATTCAATTTGCAGTCTGCTACGCTGCAGTCATTTTTTCTTCGCTTCTGGGAGGAGAATGCATGAAGGTCAGGTCGTGTTTTTTTTTCTTTCTCGCATCCGCAGTAAGCTAGCTCTCATACATAGCTAGACTCATGTACTCATCATATATCATAATAATAATAATAATAATAATAATCATTAATGTCGTTCCTTATTTTCTAGCTATATATCTGTTTTGTTGATGCATGCTGCAACTGCAGGCAATATACTTGTTATCAACTCCAAACGGGACGATGAAGCTGTATGAGTTCGTGGCATTGTTTGGAATCTTAATGCTAATTTTAGCTCAAATGCCATCATTTCACTCGCTGAGGCACATCAACTTCATATCCTTGCTGCTCTGCCTCGCCTACAGCGCCTGTGCAACTGCGGGCTCCATCTACATAGGTAATTAGCTAGTAAAACATGCAACGAAGCAAGCTTTGATTATGTTAGGTAGCCGACAGTCAACAACACATTATATTTGTCGGATCTCTATGCATATACTCTAACGGATATATATATATATATATATACCAACGAATTAAGCAAGCTATATATGTTATTTTCTTTTCTTTCAGGGCATTCATCCAAGGCACCGGAGAAGAGCTATTCGATAGTCGGGAATGCACGAGACCGGACATTTGATGTTTTTAACGCTATCTCCATCATTGCAACTACGTATGGAAATGGAATTATTCCAGAAATCCAGGTTAGCTCATCTGTTGATGTTGTTAATTTCTTCCTAGCTAGCTAGCTAGCTTGTTCCAAATAAATATCATTGAACTATATAGTTGGTTGATCTTTCTTGTGTTTGATATATAAATTAATGAAATGATAGGCAACATTGGCGCCTCCGGTGACGGGAAAGATGTTCAAGGGCCTGGCTCTTTGTTATGTAATCGTGTTGTCAACCTTCTTCACTGTCGCCATCTCCGGTTATTGGGCCTTTGGGAACCAATCAGCGGGACAGATCCTCGCCAACTTCACCACCGGGGATGGTATTCCTCTGCTCCCCAGATGGTTCATTTACATGACCAATGGATTCGTCATCCTCCAGCTAGCGGCTGTTGCCGTGGTAATTAATTATTAAGTACAATTTAATTTACTAACACTAACTAATAATAATTAAATCTCTGTGAGCTAGCGGATAATTAATTAACTAGTTGTTCTAAACTTTTGATTAATTAGGTGTACCTGCAGCCCACAAACGAAGTGCTAGAGAATCTGCTATCTGATCCAAAGAGCAGCCAGTTCTCAGCTCGAAATGTCATCCCAAGATTGATATCTCGCTCCTTCGCCATCATCATAGGCACCGTTATCGGAGCCATGCTCCCTTTCTTTGCGGACTTCAACGCCGTGATTGGAGCTTTTGGCTTCTTGCCTCTCGACTTTGTGCTGCCTGTGGTCTTCTACAACGTCACCTTCAAGCCTTCTAAGAACACCTTCATCTTCTGGTTAAACACCATCATTGCAGTTGTCTTCTCAATTCTAGGAGTCATAGGAGCAGTAGCAGCCGTCAGACAAATTGTTCTTGATGCAAAAACTTACAAATTGTTTGCAAATGTTTAATTGATTGATTGATATCAGGTAATAGCATACCAACCAAGCCAAGCCAAGCCAAGCATCCACTGTAATGTATTGTACAGTACAGCAGAACTACAAATATGAAAGGCATAGCCTAAACTAAATCTCTTCAGGATTTAACTGGATTCATATCTGCTTGCTCTTCTTCCTCAAGCTCCTGAAATTGAATCATGGGGAGAAAGAGGGAGTCTGATTTTGAGAAACAGAGAGAAGAAGAAAAAGTTCCAACAGCTGCAGTATATACCATCTCACATCTCATCTAGATGTCCAAAAGTCCTCTCCCAGTTAGCAGCTGCTTCCTCAGGTGTCCGGAATGACCAAATATGGGGCTTTGCTTTCTCACGTGCTTCTAAAATTTCCTACAATCAGTTAAATCAACCGGTCGGTGGTCATTGCCCACTACAATGACGACGACAATCACAACGAGAAGATAACAGTGTGAAGTGAAGTGTGATGCTTTTAAAGAAGGGGCACCTAGAGTTGGACATTCATGAAGCACTTTTTATGATCCGGTTAAAATCTAACCGTATCATAAAAAGTGCAAGTTAAATGTTGGCATTGCAAGAAGATGAGAAAGTAATGGAAGAGGTGCAAGTTAAGAGACGAAGAGAAGACCAAAGAAGAGCTTAAGGAAACGATAAGGTATGACTCGGTATACCATGACCTCATATGGACAATACAATGGTGCATTGGCAATTTGGCATCCCCGCATCAATGTAATGTAGTCAATTAAGCGCACTTATACAAACATAAGCCCGAAAGCTGAGACCAGAAACATGGAGGAATGAAATGTAGATCAATCAAAAGGCAACAACCAAAACATTCAGATTCTGCAAACTAACCTGCAGCTCGGAAGATGGCTTGGTTTTCAAACTCAAGCAATCAAAAAGATCACTCCACTTTTGAGAACAATTGTCAAGAACACCCACTCGATAATACTGCTGCATCTGATGAACCGGAGCTGAACCAAAAAGATGCATTTTTTCCCCACCAACAATCAAAACCCCATACGAGCAGAACAAAACACCAAAAGCAAGCACACCCATACAATCATCCATATTAGGAACTAACTGCTATAGACAGACAAAAGAATCAACAGAAACCACAAGCAAATCAAAGATGGAATTCAGCGTCAAATCCTCACCCTTCCTAGAATCAGCATCATGAAGTGCAATTTATTTACGGCAAGATGGGAAGTAAAATAAAAAAGCTCTGACGTCGGTGTCATTTCGTCTGAAAACCCTAAACTAAAACCTATCAAAACAATGAGGTTTCGGCAGCCGACTGATCAGGCATTGGATATGGATTCTGCAATTCTGCAATTTAATTATCAGGGTAATCAAATTTGCACTGGTTAAAAAGAAAGCAAGGAGTACGGTGAGGGGAAAAGCTTACAATAGCAAAACCAGATGGCGTCGAAGCAAGGGATGCAAGACAAGCGCCGCCTTGGAGCTGCCGGATCCTTTTTCTGCTCACTCATCGTCGCCGCCGCTGCCAATAGTTCTCACTATCTCTCGTGTAGTCTGTAAATTCCGGGGATTGGAAGCCAATCAAGATATATACCACATCATTAACTCATGTCATCATTTAGTGTCCAACTTCGCCGAAGGGTTCGACTATGTTGGTCGAACTTTTTGAATTAAAAAAAAAAAGTGACATCATGAGTTATAATTGTAGTAGCACTAACAATGTATTTTCAAGTCGTCTCTTGAACCCTTTTTCCTCCCTACCCTTTTTTCCCCCTACGTTTACTTGAATCTCTCAAATGAATCTCTAAACCCGTCTGTAATTAGTTTTATAGCTTCCCACAAAACTAATATAATAACAATACAACCATTTCTTATTGAGCAGGATCGACCAACACATATCCTAGCACACGTTGACTGTTGACTACCTCATATGTACTGTTCTAACCTAATCAGAAGACTAAGTTTGAACTAAATATAATAATCGACAGAAAATACCAATATCATAACAATAAAAAATAACCAAAATAACAATATATATATTGGGAAGGATAAATTGACTCCATTATAGACTATTCCAAACTCGCCCTTCGATTTGATCCAATTAATCACTGAGATTAATCCCTGAGGGTTTCTTTTTCCATTTTCCTTTTTCCTGTTTCTTTTTTATTTTTTTTAAAAAATCATATATTTATCGATTATATTCAATCTCAACCTTTGATTTGGTCAAATCTAACAGCTGACAATTGGAATCCCAATTGTAGTCTAAATTAGACTTCGAATAATCTGCCCCTATATATATATACTAGCAGAAACCCGTGCCAAAGTACGGAAAACTTTGGCATGGGCTTACCCAACAAATCAATTTCATTAGAAATAACTCGATTTCAGATACCGATGAATTTGTTCAGTTTGAGTTTCATGGATAATTCATTTGGCATCCGTGACTCTACAAAAATGATTTTCCAAGAAATTGAGGCACCCATTATGGTTTGGACATAAAAAAAATAATAGTTTCAAAACCATACGTTTTTCGGTAAATGAGCAATTACATTGGAGATCCAAAATAAAACCAACAGGCTACTGCATGAACAACACCCAAAATCTCCTAAAACAAAAAAAAAATAAAAATGGTATGACCCAATTGTAACTTGAAGAAAAACACCCATCTTTCATACACATCGCGCATGATAGGAAACACTAATAATGAACCAAGGCCTCAGATCTACCATCAAAACAAAACAGAATTATACGCTTCCTACACCTATCAGAAAAGTTTCTTCCACTGTGCAAAAGATGTAGTTTTATAAAAATACTCATTTAACACAATACATATTTTTCAATAACTGGCATCGAGAATTTCAAACATAGCCACCAAACTTTCTCTTCATCATTTTGAAAAATGTCCACGTGATACCATTTTGAAAATAAAAGTGATACCATCTGGATTACGCTCATGGTCCTTATTCTTCATAATAAAGTCGAGCAATGCAATGAAGCCAACCATTGGTAACCAAACATTGGCATAATCAACCATAATTTCCAGCATAATCAATCCCACCTTGATGAAACTGAGGGAATCATTTTACAAACATAAAAAGAAATTGATTCCTAAAAAAAATCGTATGTATTTATAGAAGGCATCAAAATTCGATTTTGATATCTATGGACCTTAAACTCTGATCATGTGCCTTAAACTGCATATAAAGTGCCTTAAATTGCATATATGGACAGAAGAAAACAGAGCATCGATCATGTGCCTATGTACACCAAAAATAAAACACAGAAAGTTCCTGGATAAAAAGCAAATGTCCATTGCCACTCAAAGACACAATTTCCCATATATCATCAACTGTTCCTATCCTCAACTCATCAGTCCATCGAACAGGATAATGGAAGCATACCTACCTTCATATGAGAGGTTAAAAAAATCAAATTAGCATAATACAAATTATGCTCCTGATTTGCGGTGACCGATTTGCTAGCTCTCAAAAATTTCAGCCGTCCAAAAATGGGATTTCTTAAACAATTGCAAAGTGAACTTATATGTATGATCCACAGCTTATATGGGATTTCTTAAACAATTGCTGCTATGGGATTTTCTTCATCAAGCCTATACCAACAAAAGCAATATACCCCATCTTAGCACAGGATTAAACATTTCCAAAACTAAAACAGTATCATACATATAAGTTCACTTAAAAGAAAATCCATCAAACATTTCCATAGCAGCTTGGAGAACATTAAATCCGTCAAACCATTGATTTCTAGGTTTAAGAATTCCCATATAAGCTATTTAAGAAATCCAACAAACATAACAGCTATTTAAGAAATCCATCAAACATAGCAGCTATTTAATCGCCGACCATTGGCCAGTGGCTGGCGCCGTGCACGCTACACCTCCGGTCACCACCACCACCTGAATCACCACTCACAGCCGCCCAAACCAAAATGGCCAAAAAATCCAAACTTGACCAAAAACTCCACAAATCGTAACAAATCAAACCAAAGGACAGCCAATCGAGTAGAATGGAGGCAGATTTAGTCTTACCAAGCCCGATTCGAGTTTAATCGCCAGAATCCTCCACGCCGATCTCGGTCTCTCCTGATCTCCCTCGCTCTCACGCGGCCGCCTCTGCCACTCGCCGGCATCTCCTCTTCACTCTCGACCGGTCGCCATCAACGGCTTGGGCTTTCTAGGATTCTACTCTCGACGTCGGCTGATGAAGCAGAGAAACGGAGGAGGAGCAGTGGGGGGTGATGAGGTAGCCGGCTCGCAGCAGAGGAAAGAGGAAAGAAAAGGAAAAATGAGGGGAGACAGAGAAGTGAGATGTGAGAGGAAATAGATGTGATGTGAGAAACAAAATGGCCGGGCGAAAAGCAGAGTGGTCATTATGGGATTGGATTAAAAATTAGGCCGTAAATCCAGCACACTCATTTTGCATTACTATTTTTATCTTTAGATATTTAAAAAAAATATAATAATTTTAAAATAATTTTAATCTTTTTTAATATATCTAAAATATCTCCGATTTTTTTTTAATATTATTAGAACACCTTATACCTTTCATATCTATTTAAACGTCCATATCCTTCCTTGTATATCACTGTAAAATCTCTACCTTTCATTATTTTAATTCCTCAATATTAATTTGCTTTTTTATCATCCATGTTTTCCTAATGGCGAACAATTTTGCTTACAAGGACGAGTATTTCGAGATAAAATCTTAATATTTTATAATTTTTTTTGAGTTTTTTTGTTTACTTTTTCGCGTTTTTTTCAAGGGGGACCGACCGATTTCACTGGCGAGTCGGGGGGCCCGGACGAGTCGGATGGCGAGTATGCGTACCCGCCGCCCGAGTCGGTCGGCCCCCTTGCACCCACTGGCCTAATTGGTCGGACCCCTTCACCTGCCGGTCGAGTCGGTCGAAGGGTCGAGTCGGTCGGCCCTCCATAAATCGACCCTTCGAAATATTCGATCCCTAATTTATTATTTATATGTTTTAATTTATGATTTTTTAGCATTTTGACAATTAATTTTGATTCCAAATTTAATGTTAATAATTATTTGTTTTATAATAATACAGGATGTCTATTTCCCAGCCGAAGAGGAAGAAAAAACAGAAGAAAATTATTCAGATATGAGCCATTATTTTCAGACAGATGAGATATTCAAGACCCGTGCAGATATGGAGCAATGGGTGAGAACAACCGGGATAAAACATAAGATGTGGTTTACGATCGAACATACGAAGAAAGGATTCTTTCGAATGGGAAGAAGTCGGGTATACTTTGGCTGTAAGAGGAGCGGTGCTTACAGATACACCGGCACCGTCGAAGAAGACCGATGAAAGAAGACGGGTACAAAAAAGAATCAGTGTTCGTTTGGGATCATAGGAGTAGAACAGAAGGACGGCAAGTGGACGGTGATATTGAAAACCGACAAAGTCCAGCACAATCATCCACTCGGTTTTTACGACCAATAGCATGGCTCGTTTGCAAAGTTGAACAAAGAAGAGCT
>JAOWBR010182470.1:0-19555 GCA_028571145.1 Dionaea muscipula | reverse complement strand
TGCTCCTTTAAGTTTAGTTGGCGTGTTAGGGCGACCTTATTTGACCTACGCCTAGAGTTGAGGACCCTGATTCTAGCGATAATGAGATGGGTTTCACGCACGTACTGTTGGATCAGGGCCCTAGCCGGAATTGGAGCGTCGAGGGCGCCCTGGGCTTTCTCTGCTAGAGCGCTAGCAGTGTTAAGCTTTGTTTTGCCCTGGGGGGATAAAGCTTCAGTACGGCCAAGGTCCAGGAACGCCCTGAGTTGCCGGCCCACCTCTAGTAAGTCAGCTACTCCTGTGGGTGCCTCTAGGGCTGCCTATTGCGAGAGGGGCAGGTTGAGTGGCTATGGCCGTGAGGATACCTAGGAGACGTTAGATGCATTCCTTGAGGGTTTCGGCCTATCACTAGTTGAACCATGAACCAACAATTAGAGTTATGAAGTGTAAAAGGAGCAAGTTTAGCTTAAAAGTGTCAAGGTGAATACCTGGCCCGAGGAGGTAGCGGTGGGTTGTGGTGTTCTGGCCCTAAGAGTATTAATTGTTCTTGGGGAAAGTGGGTCCGACCGTTCCTCTGATGTCTCGCCCGTGACAAGTTCCTCGCCCCGGGCTGGAGGGGTCGCCCCCATCTCCCTCGTCTCTGTTGAGGGAGGGGGTGGTATCGCTTGGGGCGGTTGTAGAGGTAGAGGTGGGCGTTCTTCGTCCCTTGAGGCCGCAGCTGTGCCCTCGATGATTTCATTATCTCCCTCCTCCTCCTCCTCCTCTTGATATATGTCTTCCACAATAAGAGGATTCTCCATGTCAAGCATTGCGGGCTCATCCTCCTGTATTACATTGGCACTAGAAGTTTAGCACGATGACATTTAAATAAGTTACGTGCTATTCAGGTAAATACATACCACATTTACATCTTCCTGGGCCGATGATCCCTCTCCCTGCCTTTGGGCTGATTCGGCTAAAATCTGCCTAGCCCAGGCAGGCATTTCGTATGGTAGGTTAGGGGTAGGGGCCTAGAGATCTGGGGTAAGTTGTATGCCTAGGGATGCAGTAGAGGTAGGTCCTTTCTTTGGCTAAGAATAAAAGAGATTGTTAGCCCTTAGGAATTGGAAGTTACTGTATCAACAACTAGCCATAGGCTAAGGATTTACCCTTTTCAGGTGAATAGGAATTTTTTTGTTGGTGTCTCCTTCTCCAGCGCGTTTGCTGCATCCGGGCTTCGTCCTCACGCACATATTGGCTGTGTCCAGTCAATAAATGGACTACGGACATGAGGCGTTTGATCTCTACGGCCCAGTAGGATTGGAAGAGATCGTCCGTTCCACAGTCCATGCGCTGGATGAAGTAGGCTTCATTGAATCTTCCCAGGAGGGTGTCTCGGTTGGCAAGGAGGACCCCCATTTCTACTGCGTTGAGAAGGCCGAAACGGGCCTCTCTAAAAGTGTGTGCGAAGAATAGGGGGAGAAGACGAGCCTGAGTGAGGCCAAGTTGGCGCGCAGCATAGTTGGACGAGTATGTCTCAGCCCCGGCCTTTGCATTCGACCCAAGGATTAGGTCGAACGGGAGCTCTTGGCACGTCAGAAAGTGCGTCCATATCGGGGGCTCTGGGGTAAATAGAGCGTTGGGATTTTCAGAGGTGGGAAAAGGAAAGAATGAAACCAGAGGGTCCGTAGACTTGAGATACTCCCACGTCTCGCCCTTTGAGGTGGTAACGGGCTGGAGAGAAGCTAGGCTTAGCCCCGAACACGGGAGAGATGGAGACTTGGGCAGGGTGCCAACAAAGGGAAAGTAAGCCCGCAACCATAATTACGCGATCCAGAGCAGGCCGAAGCCAGTAGGCTCTTTTCCCTGCCTGAGTTGCTCTGCCATAAAAGATAGGCCGTGGTACAGTGCAGCCAGGACGTGGGACGCCAAGTCAAGCTTGCGTCCTTTAGCCAAGTCTGTGGATAGCCTCAGATAGCTGGATACAGGTTTACCGCTGTCCGGGCAAAGGACGTACCTACAAAGGAAAAAGTGGACGAAGGCAATGCGTTCTTCTTCATCCACCACGGGCCCCGTCCTCTTATGTGCGGCCATAAAGGTATTATAGGACAAAAAGGTGTGCGTTTCAAACACAGGGGCCTCATGTGTGTACTCTAGGATGGCCGAGATGGTGTCATCTGAAGGAAAGAGGCCAGTCAGGGCATAATGTCCCTTAGGATGATAATCATGGGGGCCCGAGGGAATGTGAAGATATTGGCATGAGATGACCAAAAAGGCTTGGCCAGAGGGAAAAGAGTGGGTCAAAGGCAGGCACCTTGGTGCAAAGATTGATAAGATGAAGGATGCCTGATTGTCTGGCTCTGGCCTCAAAAATCTTTTCACGGAGAACTCTCATGGCCCAGCCAGTAAAGGCCTTGTCAATGTGAGGCCAATTGCGTGGGGATTTCAGGTTCAGAATGATGTCTATGGAGATGGAGGAATCGGATAAAGTGGTGAGGAGAAAAATGGAAATGTGTGAGTACCGGATTTCGGATGCCTTAGCCGCATCAATCACGGCAGGGCCCAAGCAGGTTTGTTCGGAGGGGATGGTGATGACGCTGTCAGAGGCGATAGCGGTGGAGTTGAGTGCGTCGAGGTAGTCCGAGAAGGTCATCATTAATGGAAGCTTCGAGGTCCCAAAGGTTTTATTCCTGCTCTCTTAAGTTTGAAGTCTCTAAGTTTGCTTCGGAAACGTAAAGAGGGAAATGATGATGGGCTTAAAGAATATATAACCGATGAAGGAGGGCATCTGGGGCTGATGTCAGCTTCGGTCAATGTCATCATTGCTTTTTCTCCTTGGGCGGAGCACGTCCGACGGTTGCTCTGGCAAATGTCCTATCAGTTGTCTTGTTTTGTCCCGTCGCATCCCAACTAGGGTTGAGTACGGCGCATCAATAATGATAGATCATTAATGCGTCGCACTGGGGGGTATTGTTGGCAAGGAAAAATTTTAGGACGTGTTCGGATAGGTCGGGGCGGCCTTGCTTTGGTGTCTTGGGACAAAGTCGTCCTAATAGCACGTGGACGGGCCAATAAGAGGGTTATGTTACTACGGCCTCGGCCCGTGTGCTTTGGGCAATATCCCCTGCCTGGGTCATACGTGTTGGTATGGAGAACGTGTTAGGAGCAGTTATGTGAGCGGTTGAAGCACGATTCTTAGACGCGGACGTGTAGAAGGACGGGCTAGCTCTAGGGGTGGTTTCTGTGGTAGTTGAGCCACGATCAGATGAAGTTCACCCACGTCTTGGGACGTGGGCAGTTCTTGTGTAACTGTTCATGTAACCGTTCCTAAGGAGTATTTGTATGGTCATCCAGGCTTTGTAATAGGGCACAACCATTATCAATCAATATCTATCTTATTTCATCATTTATCTTGCACTCAGCATTAGCCGTACTTCGTAGTTTTAGTGTAAAACACCTAACCGAACCCATTTCGGTAACTCGGCATAGAGTGGAATCATCCTCCGGAATCCGTTTCCGGCGATCGCAGGAGCACAACTAGCCAATATCCTTTGGTAACATCAACAAATATTTTTTGCCAAAACTTTTCCCGCTAAATAAATTGGCGTCAAAATAATTTTTGTCAAAAATAATTCCCGCTAAATAATTCCCGCCAAATAAATTAGCACTAAAATAATTCCCGCCAAGGTCTATATCGATTTTTTCTATAAATACCACAAACATGATATGTCTTAATTGTATTTTCATTACAAAACTCCCCCTCTAAATTACATATTATGGCTAGGTATCCCGATATTTTACAGAATATCTACGATGATACTGACGACTCCGACGATGAAAAGTTGGCTCTCTTGGCTTCCATACAAGAAGAAGAAAATGTTCGTCAGAGACAACTTACGCGTCGTCGTGGTACTATTCTGGGCCATAGAGTAATTAATCATGGTCGACACGATGGTACTGAAAGATTGTATCGTGACTACTTCTCGGGCCACATCTATTTTGAAGGAGATTTCGCATGAGTCGACCACTTTTTTTTCGAATCGTGGAAGGGGTTGTCGCTCACAATGACTACTTCCGCCAACGAACCGATGTTGTAGGAGTTGTTGGATTATTATCCATTTAAAAGGTATTAATTGTTTATCAATTGTTTGTTTTATTTTGTTAATATCAATGACATTCATATCTTATTTTCTTAAAAAAATAGGTAACAACTGCAATGAGGATGCTTGCATATGGACAACCAGCTAAATCTATTGATGAGTACGTTCGAATAAGAGAAAGCACTATGTTGGAATGCCTTAGAGAATTTGTTGTACTATTGTTAATGTTTTTGGTCCACGTTACCTAAGGGCACCAAACAACGATGATGTTACTAGACTATGTGCCCTTGGAGAAGAATATGGATTCCCTAGAATGTTGAGAAGTATCGGTTGTATGCATTAGAAGTGGAAAAATTATCGTACTGCCTATCATGGACAATATACCGGCCATTGTCATTCTCCAACCATAATTCTTGAAGTCGTGGCCTCTAGTGATCTCTAGATATGGCATGCTTTCTTTGGAATGCCAGGATCATTTAATGACATTAACGTACTTGATCAATATCTAGTTTTTGATGCTTTAGCTACTGGAAATGCTCCTCCTATTAATTATTTTATTAATGAGCATGAATATACAATGAGATATTATCTAGCAGATGGTATCTATCCTAGATGGGCTACTTTTGTGAAAACTATTCCATGTCCACAAGGCTTGAGGATAAGCATTTTGCTAAAATGCAAGAGGGAAGACAGAAATATGTTGAACGGGCTTTCGAGGTACTCCAAGCTCGTTTTGCTATTGTGCGTGGACCAGCTCGATACTGGGATGAAAACACTCTCTCATATATTATGATATCGTCTATTACAATGCATAACATGATAATCGAGTTTGAAGGAGGCCCTGGTAACATTGAATTTGATGGTGTTGATGATGCAACTTCATTTGGATCAGTTTCGAATGAGTACACGACTGATGTAGCACAAATGTTTCAACGATTATCTCGGATTAAGAGTGGTGAAACTCACTCTCAACTACAGCTAGACCTTATTGAACACTTATGGCAATTACATGGCGCCGAGTAGTTGTTCAATTTATGTTGTTGTTCAATCTATGTAGTTTCATTTTATGTTGTTTGTTCTATGTTGTCCAATCTATGTTGTTTCGTTTTATGTTGTTTGTTCTACGTTGTTCAATCTATGTTGTTGTCCGTTCTATGTTGTTGTTCATTCTATGTTGTTGTAGCATAAATTAAGAGTATACAATTAAAAGCATAAATTAAAAGCATACAATTAAAAGCATACAATTAAAAGCAGACAATTATAATCTCATTCTTCGATAAATTTCAGCCTTCAAGTGTTCATAGTACACTGCTAGGTTGGGTTCCATATTACTAGTGTCTTTTGAAAGTACTTCCATATCAAGACGTTGTTGCTCAATACGTAACTGATCTTCATGCTAGTTCAATGCTCTGACATGACACTCCGCCTTCTCCTTTTCACGTTCCGCTCTCTCTTTTTCACGTTCCGCCCTTTGGTTCGAAAATTCTGCCGTAAAAGTTGAATTTGACCCCTCACCAACCTCTTTCCCTTTCTTTTTCTTCAACAACTCTTTTGAATCCTTTCTACCAAATGGCCTTTCCTGATTAGTTGATGGCTCACTATCTTGGACAGTATCGGCCATAGAAGTGTTTGCGTCATCACTGCTTCTTTGCTTCTTTGATGGTAGAGAGGATTATCATTTTGGACTATCTTTTAATATTTCCCAGCAGTGGTTATACTGAAATGATTTGTTGTTCTCATACGTATATAGTTCAAGTGCTTCAGTGAACTAAAAAAATAGACATTGTCAGCATAAACATTTAAATCTCTAAAAAATAGACATCGTCAGATAATAAATGCGTACCCTTCCTTACTCGGTTTGTCCACTTTGATTAAGTCTTTCAATCCTACTTAAACATCCAATGAATTTTCCACATTGCTTATTAATTTCCAACCAACGAGCTTTGACAGAAGCTGCAGATCGAGCCACAGTTGCGCTCCCATGATCCTCGATATATTTACAAATTTTCTCCCAGAATCTATTCGATGGTTGATCAATTCTAATAACTGCATCTTTTTTTGTATTAAGATACGCAGAACAAATGAGAATATCCTCGCTCACACTAAAATTTTTCTTTCTTGAACCACCGGTTCTCGCCTTTCTACGTATGGAATGATCAATAGGTGAATCTGGTACACTCCCACCAAGCCGCACGTCATCACTCATCACGAGTTCTTGAAATGAACCTTCATATTGTGTATAATCTTCTAACGAACCATTGTATAGTGGAAAATCCATCTATTAAATTCAATCATAATATAAATTAAATGAATTAAACAAAAAAATAATTAAACAATAAATAAATTTAATGCTCAATAAATAAACAATAAATAGTTGACCATCTTGAAAATAATTAAATTTAATGCTCAATAGTCGACCATCTTGAAAACAATAAATTTAATGCTCAACAAAAAAATAATTAAACAATAAATCAATTAAATGAAAATTCATCTTGAAATGAACGGTCATCACTCAAATAATTAAACAATAAATTAAATAAAAATCTATCGTGATCTTGAAAATCCACCACCAGACCCTACTCCTCCTTGCTTTGCCTTCTCTTTCCCTCTTCAGTTGCTCATGGTTCACCGAGCTCTACCATATCTTCCCTCTTCAATTGCTCAATCTATCAAAATAAAAACACAAAAAATTTTCAAATAATTACCAAATAGTTGAAGATTGCTGATCGAAGAGTTCTTGGCTCGCCTACAACCCATAATTTTGATTCTAGGGTTTCTCGTCGATTGAAGAAATTGGTAATAGTTGAGGTATATTTATCAAATTTTAGAAAAGTTACTGTTTTCATGTGAATGAGGTTGATTCCAACCCCCCTCTTCTTGTTTTCCTGTGATTGATCTCTGTTCCCTCGTGAGTGTATTTTTTTTGGAATTTTGTGGTTTAAATTTTGGTGGTTTGTATGTATGATCTCGTGGGTATTTTTGTTGTTCAGATTTTTGTGTTTGTTTTCTTTCTCCTATTGCTTGATAATTGCCAAAATTCTTTTCCCTCCAAATTTTCCAACTCCAGCCAAGAGGTGGTAATTTTTCATCCAATGTATGATAGGTTGTATTATACAACTTGATATTCAACCTGCGTTGGAGTTCAATTTTTCAGTATTTGGATTGTATATTGGCAGTTATATCATTTACATCTTCATTTACATCCTGCGTTGGTGTTACTCTAAGGAACCAACTCTACCAAAAGAACTTTTATGTATCATATTTATCTTAACACGTCCCCTCACATAATGTTTCTACTCTTTTGGAGCTTGAAGACTATGCGTGTATTAACCCATCTCAACCAAGTGTTAAAACCAAGTATCATGCTTGCAAGATTCAAATTCATTTGATGGAAATCAAAATATCCATATATTATATTGACATTAACAGAGACGTCAGAGTAGGAGACAATATCATTCTTCACACCCTCTAAAAATTAATAGGTGCGTGTGGGTTCAAACAACTCCTTTAATAGGTCCACCCGGCCCGGCCCAGCCCGGCCCATGTTCCCCTTTGTCTTCTGGTCTGTCCCAAACCTCCCAGTATCATCTCACCCTTCTCCCGTTCTCTCAGTTTTCCTCTCTCTCCCTCTGTTGTTGCTGCTAGACGGCAGCTAGTAGAATTCAAAGGAGGAGGCAGCCCGCATCGCCGGGGAAGATCTTCGAGTTGCCTGCCGCCGGTGAGCATTTTCTTGCCCTCTTTCTCTTTCCTTCCCTAAATCATATTCATACGCTGATAGATATCTAGGGTTTACTATTTCGGATGAATTCTGTGTGGTTGGTGTTTCATTTCTCTGCAATTTTCTCTGCCTTGTTTTCTCAGCTGCTAATTTTGTTTTATTTCCGATTAGAGAATTAGATTCTGAGGTGATTTTTGATACGATTCGATTTAGGTTTTAGATTTCGATTTTGCGAAATAGTATATAATTCCAATTTCTATATCATTTTTTTCCATCTCGAATTTTTTTTTTCCATTTTCAATTTCTGTAACTCGTTTTCAATTTCTGCAACTCACATTCCATTTTTTTTCCATTTCCAATTTCTTCAAAATCGATTTTGTCCATTTCTGTAACTCATTTGTCGATTTTTTTTTCCATTTCTGTAACTGAATTTGATTTTGCTTTTCATTTTTTTCCCATATCCAATTCTGTAACTCATTTGTCGTTTTTTTTTCATTTTGATTTTGCTCTTCATTTTTTCCATTTCGATTTGGCTCTATAACTCATTTGTCGATTTTGCTTTGTAATAACCAATTTTATCATCTTCAAAATAATCAGATTTTGCTGTCATTAGGAAACATGCAATGGTCAACAAGTTCGAACAATATTACTACTATAGCTTTGAAGGATATCCGTGAAAGTGTACGTGGTCCGAATCGTCGCTTCATGATTGTAACAACAAACATTTTGTTTTCGGTGTGGTATTTTATGTCCTATGGAACATCTGAAAGTGTGTATTGTGTTGTTTTTTAGTACATTTGTCGATGACTATCAGTATTTATGGGACAATGTTGTAGTGTAAAGACTTGTGTAATGTATTGTTTATGGCTATCAGTGTTGATAATCTGTGTTTGTAATGTGAAAAGTCTGGTATTGTTTATGGGATCATTGTCAAGAGCTCCTCCTACTAAGGAGAGTACCCAATCATATAAGCAAAATACAATAAAATAGCTACAACTTCTCAGGATCAATTTCATTACACTACATTACAAACGACAACTATGGCTGATCAGAAAATTATGTAGCTTTAGGTCTAAAATATAAACTAATATGAAGTTACATGTTATACCTTCTTAAGTGCTATGAATTATTCACTTCTATTTATGGCTCCTGGACCTCACTCTCAGTCAAAGGAGGGAATGCCAACTGAGTGACTGACGTTAGGCTCATAGAGGCCAACAAACTGTCACCGGCAGTTCTCTAACTTTAGTCTTAACAATCTTCTGGTTTATTGCCCCTGGACCTCTCTCTCGCTGAAAGGAAGGAATGCCATCTGAGCAATTGCCTTTAGGCTCTTGTGAGGAAAACAAACTGTCACCGCAGTTCGCTAACTTGACTTATCAATGTTGTGGTTTGCATTTGTTCAGTTATGCATGTATCTGGTAATAGAAATTACAGCCAAACCAGCCTTCTTCTCCCTGTGAAGCCAACCAGTTTCATAGGAAGGGAAAATCCCTTGGTTCCTATGTTGGTATTAACCTTAGTTTATGAGGAAGGAGAGTGGAATAATGATGGAAGTTTGGTTACCTAATGGAATCACATGTACGGACTCCTCAAAATTGCATTTCTTTTGTTGACCATACATAATCAATTAGGTCACCCACCAGTTGTGTCAAATTGGATGTCACTAAACTAATGCAAGCACTACACAACCTCCTGCCAACGTGGAAGTTTGATGGTGGTAGTGGTGGGAGGCATGTGTTGCTAGATTACCAACCTCAGACCACCATGGATCTTTGTATTAACAATCTTGTATCACCGTAACATCCTGGGCATCTGTATAGTGAATCAAGTACATAAAAATCTTTACATGAAATATGATGTTGAAGGAAACCACAGATCATTGTGCAGTGGTGAAATCTCTTTTGAAGTAACTTGTCCACCTTGTTCAATTGATATGCATCCACTAGTGGAGCTGACAACGTTTAAAGAACCAGCTATATTTCATTATTTTTCAGGGTCTTGAATATGTGTATTCCTCTTTATGTATAACAGCTTTATCAGCAGCTACTTGCTTGTTCGTGTAGAGTATTAAGCAAGGACTTGATGGTTCATGTTTTAGTAAGTCTCCATTTTTTTCTCACAATGAAAGTATGAAACAGCTGAGACATTGTTTCCAGTTTGGGTGGAGTTACAAGTCGGTGATTCTGTAATAATAATTTCCCAGCATGTCATATCTAAAATTACTGTGCCGGGAATGAGTGATAGTTGCAAAATCAGATCTAGATGCTCTTCCTCTCCATAGATGCACCTATTTAGATATGAATATTTGTATGCTAGTTGTTATAGCCTGAAAATGAGCCAAGCTATACACCAATGGGCTCGAGAACCAACTCCGGACGGTCGGGCCTAGGTAGACCGGTTCAACGAGCTAATTCGACGCTGGATCGACTTCGGGAATGAAGAAATCAACTCGTGCACCTGGAAAGATGAGCAAACCACGTCAAAGAGAAGCCCGAGGCGTGAGCCCGGGACGACCGCTCTGATGCTTAAGTCAGCAGGTGAAAGCAAGATGCGGAATTAAGCTTAACGTCAGAAGTCGGAAAAAAGCGATCTGAAATACCTAGGGGTGCACCCCTATTTATAGAGGTGGGGGCGTGATCTGCCCGAATGATCAGCCCGACGTGGAGGAGATGGGCGATGGTGGGAGAGGGAGGCTCAGCCGGGCTGATCTCCCGGGCAGATCACCAGGGCTGATCAAGCCCAGGCCGGCTGGGCTGGCCCAGAAATCCCAAGGGGTGGCCCTGGGCTGATCACACGGGGTGATCCTGTCGGATTCGTTCGGTCCCGGTTCGAACGTCGACGAACCTGGTTGCGTCTCTTGTATCCTTTGTTCTTTTGCCCATGTGTATAGGGGAAATTTCCCCATATATCATCAGTCCCCTAAGTTTATAGTGCAAACGAAGTGCGAGCTATAAACTTTGATATCGAGTCAGGCTCAGCTGGTCGACGTGCACAAAAGGCTGAGTCAAATGTTTGAGAAGCTGGCGGCGACGACTGAGGAGTCGATGGTGACGGTTAAGGAGCCATAGGCGTCGGATGGCCAGGGAGCCGTAGGCGACAGACGACTAGGGAGCCGTAGGCGACGGACGACTAGGGAGCCATAAGACAGTCATGACTCGGAAGCCAAGACACGGCTCTAAAAACCGGATTCATTACAGCTCAGTAGCTGGAAAATGCGACTTCAAAGTCGGAAAATCTAAGGAAGGAAGCTGTAAAGAAGAAAAGGTGAAAGGCGAAGGTGAAGATCATTTAATGGACTGCTTCTCGGTCCCATTGTTGTTTCCGTGTGAGACATGTCTGGTGTCGTCATCTTCTCCCCGTCCTGCTGGTATTAGTAGCAAAACCTCACGTGTTAAAGCAACACAATGAGCCAGAGTCTATGAATGGTGCGGAATCCGACTCAAGGAGTGCGCGACGCTATAACTTACCCCCGCAGGACGGATCCGTATTGGGGTGCACGACGTCGTGGCTGGACACATCCCAAACAGGAGCGACCCGACTTATAGGGATGGGCGGGTAAGAACTCGACTTCAAACATCTAGGCAGGAGCGACCCGACTTACAAGATGTGCAGACCAAGGGTCCGACTTTCTCAACCATGCGGGATGGACCCGACTTAAGGGAGAAACGGGATGGACACGCCTTGTCTAACCACCTAGGGTGGAGCCTTGTTAACAATGTAGGGAAGCGGCGTAGGTAGCGTGTCCTGCGATCTGTACGATGTAGAAAACCTGTCAAAGGGACCCACGAGGGGTACCACTCCGACGATCAAGTCAGTCAAGGTTCATACATATACAGATGTAAATAAAAGTAAGACAGACAAAGTACAAGGAGAAATAAAATAGCTTATCACTAAGCATATCAACGCTCCAGGCTTGAGCTCCTGCTGGAGTCTTCTCGCTTTGAAGAGGAGGGTCTGCTCGTCTTAACTAGGTTGTCTATGCGGCGCTTGAGTACTCGACAGTTGTCAGTGTTGTGGCCTGGGTGCATTGGAACAAATCCCTGTCTGGATGGCGACCATGGATATATCACCACCGAGGCCGGGAATCTGAATGTGGGCCATATTGAAGCGCGTCACGAGCGCTCTTAAGGACTCGTCAGGTCTCTGTCGGACACTAAACAGGCTAAGGGCGGCCCTATAGAAGATGTAGGAGCTAGCAAACTGCTCTCTGAAGGCGTCCCTCAATTGTGAAAATCTCGAGATGGATCGAGGGGACAAGGAGGCAAACCACTGCCGGACGGCCCCCTTGAAGGTGGATGAAAAAGCTCGACACATGATGGCATCTTCCACTCTAAACAGCTGCATCTTAACCTCAAAGTTGTTAAGATGGTCCTCAGGGTCGGTAGATCCGTCGTATAGGTTTATCTGTGGCAGTCTGAACCCTGTCGGAAAGGGTGCATCATGAACCTCCTGAGTGAAGGGACCGAAAGGATCAGTCGGTGCGGCCTGGAGTAGGGCCCACCGCTCTAAAGCGGTGTACAATGTCTCATGGCTGTCGTCCTCAATGATAATTGGCTGCTGGGGATGAGCATGTCTGCTCGGCTGTCCATGCTCTGAAAGGATGGGATGATCGTCCGACGGAAAGTGCTCTGGTGGAGGCATAGCCTGTTTGCTCTTACCAAGCAAATTTGCCCTAACCCAGGCTGACTCCTCGATCTCTAGCAAATCCTGATTGGTTGGGACCTGCTCGGGCAGGCGTCCAGGTGCTCTAAGTATGCCAGGGTGTCGTGGGACCAAACTATCTTAAATCTCCAGAAGGAGACTCTTCAAATGGTTGAACTCTGCTCGGGTCGGTGGGCTGTCATGTATGGAGGTTTGCTGGTCAGCAGATGTTCCAGTTCCAGTAAAAGTTGGAGGAGAAGACATGGCTGATTGTCTTTTTCCACGGACGGCGCCAGATGTTATCACCTGAAAATGAGCCAAGCGAAACACCAACTACTTGAGAACCGCCTCCGGTCGGTCTGAACAGGAAAAATCGGTTTAACAAGTTAAACCGGGTCTGGATCGGCTTTAGGAATGAGGAAATCAACTCTTGGACCTGGAAAGATGAGTAAACTACGTCAGAGGGAAGCCCGAGGCGTGAATCCGGGACGACCGCTCCGATGCCTAAGTCAGCAGGTGAAAGCAAGACGAGGAATCAAGCTTAACGTAAGAAGTCGGAGAGAAGAGATAGGAAATACCTGGGGGTGCACCCCTATTTATAGGGGTGCACCCCTATTTATAGGGGTAGGGGCGTGATCTGCCCGGGTGATCAGCCCGGCTGATCAGCCCGATGTAGAGGAGATAGGCGATGGTGGGAGAGGGAGGCTCAGCCAGGCTGATCACCCGGGGGAGATCACCTGGGCTGATCAAACCCAGGCCGGCTGGGCTAGCCTAGAAATCCCAAGGGGTGGCCCCGGGCTGATCATCCGGGCTGATCGCCCAGGGTGATCCTGTCGGATCCGCTCGGTCCCGGTCCAAGCGTCAGCAAGCCCGGTTGCATCTCTTGTATCCTTTGTTTTTTTGTCCATGTGTATAGGGGGAATTTCCCAATATATCAACAGGGAAAGAACACAGTTGGAAATTGCTCTCAACTGGCCTGGATTCACCCTCCTCCGAGAATGATCAAAGTAAATTTTGATAGGAGTTGGATGGCAGAAAGTCATGCAGATGGTGTTGACATTATTGCAAGAAACTCTCAGGGCTCTTTTGTTGCAGCTCGAGCCTTCCCTATCAAGGCCGTCTACAGCCCTCTAATGACCGAAGCTCTGGCTATGAGAATGAGCCTCCTCTTTTCCCTGGATTTGAAGTGGCCAGAGATTATTGTGGAAGGAGATTCAAAGATCCTACATGACATTTTAAATGACCGCTCTTCTCCCCCTGCTGTCCATGACCCTCTTGTTACATCCCACCCGGAATGTAACCGACACATGATCCGTAGACCGAAACTCACGTGCCACGTAAGCCTGAACCAAACTTTATTAAATCATAGTTTAATGACTCATAAATGAACCTCAAATCCCAAAATGACATGATAAATCAAACATAACTCTAAACCCGAAAGGGAACAAAAAGGCCATACAAAGTTAGGCGAAAAACTTTCCTGAATCAAACAACATAATCTAGCAGTTAAATAATGGATATAGCGGAAGTCTGAAGATAACTAAATCTAAGTCAACAAGACCATAGAATATCCATAATAGAATCCCTAGAGGCTAAGTCCGTCTCTGATGCATCCACTTCAATGCGATACCTGAAACTTTGTTGTGGAACACAATAGAGAAAGAAAGACAAAACAACAAAAGATAAGCCGTTAATAAGAGCTAACGGGGACATGATAGGGCATGATAGCATGAACATCATATTAAGAACAGAGAGTATTTCAAAAGGCACAAAATAGCGGAAATAAAGGAGGAAAACTCCAACATGCTACCGCCAACATACAATTACACCTCCAACTTCCATAGTGATACTAAGATCATATCAAGTCCATGAGTCAGAAGAATATGAATAAATGAAAGGGAGTGGACATGTCATAAATGCAATCCATCGGAAACACACGATGGTCCAACTGTCTGCCACCGGAAGCACACAGTGGACTTACAACACACATGTAGCCGACGGAAACACACCTCAGACTACTGGATATCTACCACTTGAAACACACAGCGGTCATAACACCGGAAACACACGGTGGTCACAATGTAGTGGAGATCTCATACTGGGGTCGGAAACACACGTACCCATCAGAGCCTTCCTGGACCTGCCGCAGCTGTACGGGGATCTTAAGGATGTCGTGACGCCGGGGTCACCCTAGTAGGTATATTCCTCGACGGGCAGAGTCACTAATATGAGACTTTCCCCTGGACTTACGAAAAACGATATCCAAGTAAAACATCAATGCCGGGGAACGTAGCCCCAACCCAACAATGGTATATCCACACTCACCCAATGAAATGATAGAGACGGAACATAAGTCATAGGACAGAAATGGTACTCAACAACGCATCGATGTCGGGGAACGTAGCTGCGATCCAATAGTGATATATCAACATATATATGTCCAACAAGTGGTAATGATGGAAACAACAAATCATAGGACCGAAACCAACAGAACGGATTACAAAATTATAGATCAAAGGACCGAATGGGAACAAGAAGGGTCTGAGATTACTGACACACAACCCAGCCATACGCTAACCGTTCTCCCAAGAGTCCAAGAATATAATCCCAAAATAGTCACACTAATCTCCTCAAAGTACCAGTGTAGGCCACAAACATTCCTATTAATTTTGTTAATTTATTTAAGGACCACCTACAGTCATTTTCACTCATAAGCTTATTCCCTTCAGTTGCCAGTGCAGTAGTCTAAGTGTATCGATTTATTCGTCGATTACACATATTAAGTCCCACAAGTATCCAGTGTCACTATCATTTTAGTCTCAACCTTCAGTCACATTGCCAACGTATTCATCCTCCTATACACATAGGACTTGTTGCCTCCTCCCATCATACGATTTACAAGCATTTATTTCCCAATTAATTAGTCATCTATATTTATCTAAAAAGACACATGTTTAGTCAGCTAATTATCTCATCTCACACATTAATAATTATAATGCACAACAATTCATTGTTCATCTCTATGACCATCCTATCTATCCATTCAGCCCATAAATATAATGCTCACTTTCATCGCATACAATAAATAAATAAATAAATATCCCAAATAATAAAATAATACCCAACATATTAAAATAAACAACCATACACAATAACATCCCCAAACCTGTATATGTATATACGTCACCATATTCTCATCCTCATGTACAATTTAAATATTACCATCCATTATATTTATCCATTCAAACCCATGACTACAATGTCCATTCCTACATACATATATTTATATACCATCACATACCCTCTCCCTTCGCTTGCCACCGTGACCCAACTTGAAGAAACATATCATCATCCCATAGTTATACATAAACCCATGCATATAAATCCACATATCAGCCGCCAACACGCATGAAGAGGGCATGAATACATGCTTAGCTTCTATCAATATATACACAAGTAACAACATGTGGCTCATATGTACATCTTTATTATATATATAATCAGCTAACCTTCACCCCCAACATATACGCATAACACCATTCGTAAATACATCACCAACAACAAATAACCCTCCTCATATGTACATAAAAGAGACCCCCCATATAAAATGAACACAGCCTGGCCATCGCCATAAACATAATTTAGTTATGTTAACACTTCCCACAAGCAATATCCCCATAGTCAAACACACATTTAAACATGTACCTCTTCAATCTGCCGCCTAGTATATAAATATACTCGACCCGTCAAACATCATAAGGTATACTTATCAACCTAGAAATGATCCACAACAATCTTAGGAAGCACGACACACAATCATGACTCTCAAGCATAACTTGTGTCGTCCTCACCGTGTGTTGGAGGTTATTGCGGTTCACCTTTTTGCATTTTTCGGATATATAGTTGATTTCTTATCGACTTGAGTGGTTGCTTGTATATCATTGAGCTTGAATTTAGGGAGGTCAATTTAGTTGAATTATCCGATTTCATGCAATGATACGAGCTGCAACCAGGTGATGATTTTTTGTAAGCCTCTGTTGTAATTTCTGATTACTTATATCAATAAGAGTTTCTTTTTTATTGATCAAAAAATAAAAATTGAGAATGCTCTAACAAATCTGAAACTTTATATTATGTAAACATTACTTGCTTTTCTGTGTTGGACTTGGCCCTCAAGTACAAATACTACTGTAGCTAGCTAGGCAGCCACACAAAGAAACTTGCAAATTTGCTTTATTCAATACTTTTTTGACGACTCAGGTGTCCGGACGAATTCGACTATTTTTTAGGGACCAATCCCATAGGACACACTTACAGGGTAGTCAATTAAAGTCAAAGCAAAGCCTTATCCATAGTCAACTCAGGCTGTTTACACACGATGAGTTTCGAACCCGCTACCTAGGATTTCATAAGATCTTAGGATCCGATGATTCTCACTTACACCAACCTCTGGTTATATTTTATACTATACTATTATTACATGGAAGAAGAGCATGAGCCTCCATTTATCCCATTACCCCCTTCTCCAGACAGCATCTCCGGAAAGCTTATAGGTTAAGAAAGAAGCATCTCCCATTCTCAAAAACCCTAGAAAAAGCAACATATATACACATATGAAACAAAAAAGCATTTTAAACCAATACATATATCCTTCAATTGAACTAGCTAGCGAGCCCAATGTTTCTTCTTTTTTTCCATATAATGAGAAAAAAAAAGAAGTTAGTGTACTAGTACTATATATAAGTAAGCAATAAAGCGATGTAGCTCTTTCATTTTTGGCTCCTCTCTCCCTCCCCACTTCATCAATCGACATCCCCTTTAATCCTCTCTCTCTCTTTGCAACAAGTCGTCTTCTTCATGTTTTTCTCCACCACCCAATAATCTTTACAAAAGTGAAAGAGGCCAAGCTCCCCTTCGATTCCCCTCTCAAAAAGAAAAAAGAAACCACCAAAAAAAGAAAAAGAAAAAAGAAGAGAAAAAGATAAACCATGGTGTTTTCTTCCATCCCAATTTATCTTGATCCAGTTAACTGGCAACAGCAGCAGCAGCAAAAACAACAATTACAACTACAGGTACTATAATTCTCGCGAGTCGATTCGCCTTGAATTTTTTGCTTCCCTAATTGGGTTTAATGGTGGCAACTTGTATGTTTAAAAAGCATGAACATGATAACAGAAAACAAGAAAATATTCCCCCCTAGTTTCTCCTGCGATCTCTTGATGAATATACCAAGATTTTGATCTTTTGATCTTGAATTTTGACCCCTTTTTTGATTTTTTTTTTTTTTTTTTATCTTGATCATTTTCTTAAGCAGCAACAGATTGGAACCACCGCTTGCAACAACAGCTATTCTGCTTCCACTCATCATCGGCTATTACCTGCAGTAGTACTGCTGCCAAGCTCAAACCATCGCCCTCACCCTCCTCCTCCTGGTCCTCAGCCACCCGCACAGATACCTCATGTGGGTGGCAGCAGCGATGGTGCGGGCGGGGGTGGGCCCACAGCATCCAGCTCGATCCGCCCGGGCTCGATGGCGGAGCGAGCTCGAGTGGCCAACATCTCCATGCCGGAGGCATCTCTCAAGTGCCCGAGGTGCGATTCCACAAACACCAAATTCTGCTACTTCAACAACTACAGCCACTCCCAGCCCAGGCACTTCTGCAAGACCTGCAGGAGGTACTGGACTAGAGGTGGGTGCCTGAGGAACGTCCCCGTCGGAGGCGGCTGCCGGAGAAACAACAAGCGGAGCAGCAAGGGGGCCGGCGGCACCTCCAAATCCACGCCCAGCTGCAGCAGCGACCGCTCCACCACAACAGCCACCGCCACGACTACCTCTTCCTCAGCTACTTCGAGTGTCGCTCCGTCGTTGAACAGCACTGGTAGCCTAATGGCTGACATTCTAGGCCTGACTACTCAGGTCTCGCCGCTTGGACTCATGCCTCCGATCACCAGCTTGAATCAATATCATTATGATGGACATGGAGGAGAATATCATATGGCCGGCTGCAGCCTAAATTATCCCCGAATGTCAGCCACCGTGGTATCAGACATGAGCTTCCAGTTGGGCAGCAGTAGTTTCAGCCTTGGAGGAGGGGCGGCGTGTGCTGCTGGTGGTGGTGGTGGTTCTTTCTTGTCAGCTCCTCCTCCACCTCCAGTACCTTTGTACTTCCCCTTGCTGGGTGGGATCAACTCGAGCACAACCTTATACCCATTTGACACCAGCATTGATCATATGTCGAGCTTTGGTCATCAGGTCCGGCCTAAGCTTATGCATCCCGGGATCGGTATTCACCCTGCAGGGGGTGATCATGATCAGGTCATGAAGATGGAGGAGAATCAGGAGCTGAACTTAATGTCAAGACAATTCTTGGGACTTCATGGGAATGATCACCGGTATTGGTGCGGTGTTGGTGATGGCAGTCCTGGTGGTGGAAGTGGCGGTTCATGGCCTGACATGTCCGGTGTTAACGCATCTTGCTCCACTAGCCATGTCTTGTAGGCTTTGCCCCACAGCAAGCTTCACCATGGAAGATAAGATATCTATATATATTATCGTCGACGTCGTCGTCTTCATCAGTATTCAGACAGGGAGAAAGTTGAGATCGGCTGCCATGACCATGGTAGATCATGGAGCGAGTTCGGATCGTGAAGCTTCGTGTGTGTTTTTTCATCATTGTAGCTTCAAGGTGTGATAAGAGTAACTGATTAAGTAGGTAAGAAGAAGAAATGCATGCGTGTATCCAAAAAAAAAAAAAAAACCCTAGCTAGAAATGCAGCAGGTTTCCTTATCGCTTTAATTATATTTTAATTTCTCTTCATATTTTATTTTTATTTTTTTATTAAAGAAAAACAACGAGAGCGATAATGAAGAAGAGAACTTAAACTCTTTTTATTGATGCAACACGCATTCAGATACAAACTCGAAGAAGACTTTTATAAACTAAATAAATCTAGAAATAAGGATGAGATAAATAAGGAGAAAATCAGGCTGAAAATATTTATATAATTGAGTGGAGAATATATGAGAAGATATTATGCGTTAATATCTATAGAAGAATTTTGAGAGGTAATTTCTATATAGAATAGGAAATTACATGCACTCAAATGTGTTTAACACTCACAATTTCATACACAT
>JAOWBR010182459.1:0-10628 GCA_028571145.1 Dionaea muscipula | reverse complement strand
CAACACGTTTAAAACACGACACAACACGATAGCACGACACGGAATAGAGGTTAAACAACACGACATAATAAAGTAAACATAAAGACACGACACGACACGATTAAGTAAACGGCCCAACACGATATGACACTATTTGAAAATGACACGGTATATATGACACGACACGTTAAAGTAAAATGGTCCAGCACAGAACGCTTAAACAAGGTCATGGCAAGACACCACACGATTAAGTAAATATGCACAAAAAGCACGAAAATGAATGACACGGCACGGCATAACACGGAAGTTGAATGGAACGACACGGCACGGCACGTTTGACACCCCTATTAGCAGGAAGTCCGATACAAGTTATTTGTAACAAGTTGAGCATAGTTGATATTTATGCGCCAGCTTGAGGGGGAGTGTTGAGAGTATGGTATTATCATGTGCTAATCTCTTTAATGTTGGGCTTTTTATCATATATTTTATCTTTAGCCCAAGAAGCCCATTACCAATTAATAATAAAAGCTCCTAAACCTCATAATTGAGGTTAAGGGATTCTATTTACTTTGTGATAACAAATAGTACACTTAAGTAAGAGTTTTTAGAGCATCCACATGAGATAAAAAAAAAAAAAAAAATTACTACCAACCTTTCTCTTACTATTCACTTAAATTTACTACCTTAATTTTTATTCACATTCAAAAATTTATTTACACTACTCTCACTATTCACCCATTACATCGTTACATATTTTTCATAAAACTTTACATTTAGAGCATCAATGGTGGAGATGTTAAAATGAGGGTTGTTAGTGATTATTAAGTTATATTATAGATTAAAATAAGTGATTGTTAGTTAAAAATAAAATATATGATACAATGGAGTAGTTAAAATTATTGTTAAAGTATTTATTAAGGATATTTATAGGTCTTATATCTTTTTTTTTTTTTCTCTCCCACTATCCAACAATGCTACGCGTCCCGCTGCTGAATCCCGCGGTATATCCCGCTTCCGAGACAAAGGGCAATACATAGGGTTGGGGGGGCGGGTTTAGCTGCTCCTCGCAGCCCTCCGTCGCTCTGATTGACCCCCTGGATCAACCCCAACAACAACTGGAGTAGTCGCACAGCTTTCCGGGGCTCGGGAGATCACCCCGGGCCATTTTTACCCTGGCTATGGCCGTAGGTCCCTCCCTACGGCCGTAGCAGCCTCCCTACCTGCGGGTGTAGGGAGCTCAGCTTTGACCGTAAAACTGAGCTCCCTACGGCCGTAGCCCTTACCCTACGGCCGTAGGGGCAGCCCGAGTGTTCAGTTCGGGAGATCAGTCCGGGTCAGTTGATGGTCTCTATGATCGTAGGGATTCCCCTATGGTTGTAGCTGCTTCTCTATATATAGGGGGTCACCCCCTATATTTTTCAGGTACTTTCTTCTATTTTTGATGCCGTTACACTGTTTGGAGCCTGTTTCCTCTTCCGTTTAAGCTCCTGCTGACTTAGGCATCAGAGCGGTCGTTCCGGATTCACACATCGGACTTCCCTCTGACGTGGTTTGTTTTTCACTTTTTCGAGACTGCTAGTTGGATTCATCATCATCCGAGTCGAGATAGTAACTTAGCTCATTGGACCTGTGGTCCGATCCGTCCGGAGGTGGTCCTTAAACCGATTGGTGTTAGTTTCGGATTTTTGTAGGTGTAAGTGAGTATTGTGTAATGATTTTAGAGTGAATGGAAATTTAAAGTGTGAATGAAAAATTTGAGGGTGGATTGTGGGTATATTATGAGTATATTGTATCATGATTTTTAGAGAGTCGGTATAGTACATTCTAAATATTGAGTTTCAAATAAAAATTTTGAAGTTCGGACAAAATTGAGTGGGTGGATAATGAAAAATGAATATAATAATTTTTTAAGTATCAATGAAATTTAAAGTGTCCATTGTGAGAAACGAAGAATTATCCAACCGTTGAAGATGCTTTAACCTTTCTCCTTACCGCGGCGAGAGTTAGTGGACGGTGATCTCTTCTCATCTAGTTTACATTGGTATCACTCTTACTTCTACAGAAACTAATTAATTGATTTGAATTGAATTAAAAATCGTCGATTTTGTGACCTCCTAATACCTAATTAATAAATATCAGTCATTGACGATGACTAGGTATTAAAATAAAATTATATCCGGGAATTTTAAGGTTTAAATTGTAATTTGAAACTTAAATGATTATAAATTAAAATATAAGCTCAATAGTCATATAAAAATTTAGCGGTCAATAATCTGTTAGTAAAATTCACATATTTTTAAATAATATATTATATACATTTAAAAAATATATAATTTATATAAATTTATATATTAATTTAATTTATCCAATTTATCGATAATTTTCAAATTTACTAACTATGGTTTAACATCGCTTATTACCTCATTCATTTTTTTAACACGTTTACGAGATTACCCTCTAAATCCCTAATTTTTCCCATCATGATTTTGGCCAGCCACACCTATCTCTCTCTTCTCTTCATCTCTCTCGATTGTTCCCCTCTCTCTCTCCCGATTCCGTTCATCTCTCCTACTCTCTTTTTTCCTTTTGCTTGGCCGACGACCGAGGCGGCAAGCCGAGCGCGAGGACGGTGAGGACTCGGTGAGCCACGGTCACGGCCGCACGCGGGGGACGCGAACCGACGGCGAGACAGGCGAAGCCGAAGGAAAAATCGCCAATCGGAGCTTGAATCCGATTCGAACACTCCGGTAAAACCCAAATCCATCGCGATTATCATGTTGTTCAATAATTGTGGATGATTATTTGGCCCGATGTTTTTGTCTGTTTGCGTCGACCAATTTTGTTTCCAGATAAGTGGAAGAGATGTCGATGCTGTGGGAGAAGAGCGAGGCATGGAGGTGGATAGTTAGGAAATCAAGAGATTCTAAGTCCTTCTTCTTCACATTCGCTACTGTATGTGGCGTGGTTCCTGGTATCATCGGCTACTGCGTTATGCAGATGACAAACTCTCGAAACGAGCAGCTCGAGGCCTACCTCCGCCAGAACGGTCGTCCGGAGACTAAGATGATGGGGCAAGTGAACAAGGAGCGGTTGGCGGAGTTCCTCGGGGAGCTGCAGAGGAAGGAGGATACCAATGATCGGTATGTGGCTGCGTTGAAAGGGGAGACATTGACTCGAAACCCTTATGTGAGGATTCAACCGGTACCAAAGCAGAAGGATGCTGCTCTGAACCAGCCAGTGAAGGAACAGAATAAGTAGTCTTGATCAATCATTTGTGCCTCAGTTGGATGCTTTGTGCTGTTGAAATGATCTGCAGATGTTTCTATTATGTGCATCTTTTTTGATTAATGTGTTCGTTTTTGCAGACTTTCTAGCTCTTTTACCTTCACATGAAACTGGCTTCAAACAAATTGATGTGCTGTTGCATGTCTTTCTCTACTTTTTTGTATACCAATGAAACAGAAAAAGAAACGAAGTCGAGGCCTCGCCTCTCCCTCGTCTGTTGTTGTGTTTGCATGTTCAAGTTTGATTGCAGTGTGGAGATTGGAGATGATGAGTAGTTGCTTGGTATAGTTTTGATTGTTGATGCTTTTATACTTGATGATCTAGTTCTTGTTGATTTGGTCATCACGCTATACATCTTGAACATCATTGGCATGTCTCCCAGTAAAGTTAATCACTTTTTGGCTACGGGAGATTAGTGATGGAGATGTGGGCCTGTGGCTCGACCCCAGTGGATTCTGATTCTGTGTCTTTTTCAGATTACCAGTTCAAAATTTTCAAGTTCCGAAATCCGCAAATTACCCTGAATTCAGCAGAACTGATTACTGATTTTGGAACTTTGAAATGTTATTCTACCTCCAATTCCAATAGAGAATCTGTTGTGTTTTTTATTCTCGTCTCCATGACAGATACTTTTTCTGGCTGCTAAATCATCCTTGGTTGATTTTGTTGTGTTAATTAATAAGATTTGTGAAGTTATCAGCAGGTTTTCTTTTCACTTCAAGTAAATTACAAGAGCATGATAGCCAGGGTAAACATAATTTCCTGATTTAATGATGTGGAAATCAAGCAAGATTTAGTTAAAAAGCATCACAATTTACTCGTTAATCTTTTGACGTCATCTGTGTTTTATTCATGTAATTAGATTTATTGGCTAAATTTTTTATGTAAATATTGTGTACATTTTACTTAGTAAATTTATCAGTTGTTCTCTACACACATTCCAGTGAACATACCCCAACAAATATCTACTGCTAGTTTTGTTATTTTTTTTATTTTTTTTATATAAACAGGAGATATATACCGAGCCGTTTTTTCATTGTGCTATTTGGATAATTTTAGAACTTCAGACAAAATTCCCTAAGTATTAATTATGTGTTAGATTATTTTTCATTAGTTGATTTTTTTTTTCTCTTTGTTACATATAATTAATGTATGAAACACAATTAATGTTCATAAAATAAATAAAAAATCAACCAATAAAAAATAAATTGGCACATAATTAATGCTCATAGAATTTTGTTTGAAGTTTAAAAGTTATCCAAATAGTAAAATTATATTTTTTATCCATAAAAATGGGAGATACTTTCTGGGATGTCGTCCATATGCGTAAACAAATTGTCTAAATTAAAAAAATAACAAAAACAAATTGTCTAAATTAAAAAAATAACAAAAACACGTGCAGAAGACGGGAAAAAATATAGTAATAGGAGAGTGCTATACACTAAGGTATGGTCATGTCAAGATACGATAAATAATTAATATAATAATTTATTAAATATTAATGGTTTTATTTTATGTCTTCGATAATAAAAAAATAGACAATAAAAAAGTGACATATGTTTAACCTGTAATTCGTTATAAAATATGTTGTGTTTCAATTCAAAAAGCCATTAAATCAGCGGAGACGGGTGGAGGATGAACTCGGATGCAAGAGTCGTCCACCTTTCTACTTTGTATTTGTAGTGCATACTCGTACCACTCTCCGCCGTCGTCAACCTCGTTCTATTCCTTCCCAAAGCGACACGAGTGAGGTTTCCGCTCAATCGGCGCCACTGCCGCCGACGCCAACAACACCAGGATCCTTGCTCTGTGGACAAGGTACGCTCTTCTACCCCCAACTCGTGCTGTGTTGGTAATCTGCCTTTGTCTTTCATCTCAGCATCTCGAAATCATCGATCACCTCGGGTTTGAAATCCGCTCTCTGAATTTCAGTCGGGAACTATCAAAATTAGTATGGATGAAGAATTGCTCGAGTTGCAGAGACAGTTTGAATTCGCGCAACAGGCAAAATCGAGCATCCGTTTGTCGGAGCGTAATGTCGTTGAATTGGTTCAAAAGCTTCACGAGCTTCACATCATCAACTTTGATCTCCTCCACACCGTTTCTGGCAAAGAATACATCACTCCAGTAAGTTCCCTTCCTCACGTGTGATTTGTTGTTCGGATTGATCTCAACGATGATTCTTGCGTGTTCCTCATTGTGATGATGTTGCTGACAGGAACAATTGAGGCTTGAAATTGCTGCGGAGATCAAGAAATTAGGGCGTGCTTCGTTGATTGATTTGGCTGATATCGTTGGCGTGGATTTATATCATGTTGAGAAACAGGCTCAAATCGTGGTATCTGATGATCCGGGGCTTATGCTGATCCAAGGAGAAATTATATCGAATTTTTACTGGGATAATGTGGCCGAAGAAATAAATGATAGGCTACAAGAATGCAGTCAAATTGCATTGGCTGAAATAGCTGCGCAGTTACAAGTCAGTTCAGAATTGGTTGCTTCTTTGTTGGAGTCGAGGATTGGAACGCTGGTAATATGAGGAGCAGCATTGCAAAATATAGTCACTGATTTGGTTTATTTTTTCCGTGTGTTCTCCGGTCTCTACCTTTTTTTTTTTATTTGCATGTATAGATAAAAGGTAGACTTGAAGGGGGGCAGTTGTATACTCCTGCGTATGTTGCTCGTGTGAATGCGATGGTCCGAGGTGCTGCTAGGGCTGTGACAGTTCCTATGAATTTGACGGCTGTGTGGAGCTCTTTGCAGCAGCTGCTTCAGGAGATGGATGGAGCTACTGGTGTTGCAGTCGACAATTCATTTTTCCAGTCCTTGTTCAATGGCCTGGTGCGGGAAGGGGCAATCGTTGGTTCACTTCGTGCTGGAGTTCACTGGACCCCTATGGTATGAGTCGCCATTCTAGGGAGGTCCATACCAATTATGCTTGATTTCTTTGTGAATTATTGTTTATATCATGAAATGTTCATTTACCTCACAAGGAATACAACTATGCATCAGGTATTTGCCACTGCTCAAAAGGATTGTGTGGATTCCTTCTTTTCTCAGGTAGTGGAACATGAGATTGATTAAATGATTTGTTCCCCACCTGTATCTTCATTTTAAATTGACATGGCCAACAGCATGTAGTCCTTTATTAAGTGTAATCAGAGTATTACTTAGCAAGTTGCATGCTAGCTCTAAAACCTTCTTTAATTATGTTTTAACAAGCTGGACCACGGAAGTGTTTACTGTTAGTCCCACAGCTGCTATGCAAAATAAATCTAGTTCACACACGGGCTTTACTAGGAGTAAAGTTTAATAGGATGAATGCTCCAATGGATTAGAATAATGTTAGAGAAGACATACTGAAGAACCATGATCCTTTAACTTTTATCCTAGCATCCTATATTAGGTTGCCAAACATAGGCAAACCAACAGCAAATTTAGCCTTTTCACAATAAGTTCGGTCCTCTGCATGGATCTGCCCTCATGATTCTGCTCTCTCTCTTTTTTTTTTTATCATGCCTTGAGTCGAGTGCAGTACTTGCCCATGATCTTGACTTTCTTTTTATATGTTGTTCTCAATAATCATGATAAATATTCAGTCAAGAATTTTAGAATTTTGTCAAGTACATTTTCTCACTTTATTTTTGCTCATGAAGAATTCCTTTATAAGCTACGATGCTCTTCACAAGTTGGGAATACCCCAGCCAGTGCAGTACTTGCAGGTATCTTGCTTTCCGGGTAATTGATTGTAGATCTTAAGATTTTCTCCCTAGCATGTTCTAACCGAATTTTCTATTTGTCTACTCACCTATTCAGTTCAGATATCCTGAAGGTATACCTTTGGTTACCATATTTATTCACTCATCCTTGATCGAAATGTTAGATGCTGCCATCGAGGATGCTATCGAAAGCAATAGCTGGTATAACTTGACTGTATCCCTTGCCCCATCATACATTTACAATATGAACTCTTAGAAACGGTTCTCTTTTCTTTGCTCCTTGTCTTTTTCACTTCATTTTAACGAGTACAGCATTTGAATTTTATTTCATTTTAACGAGTACAGCATATGAGTTATGGCAGCTGATGATCCATTCATTACTCTCAGTTCGTTTCAGTTTGATGTGTTCGAGACTAGACATGGTCTTGGCCCTTGGGTCTTATCAATTGGATTTGTTTAATTGTGAATGAACGTTTTGCTTTAATTTAGAAATCTTAACTTTCAACGAGGGAATTTTGCTTATTTTATTGTGAATTTCTTTAATTGGTATAAGTAAAAAGTATCATCAATGCGCTGCAAGAGGCTCTTCCATCATGAGCACTGCTCTTCCATCACCACCCCCACCCCCACCCCCATCACCACCTCAACCACCGCCACTATCACCACCTCCACCCCCACTTTCACCACTCCCACCTCCACAACCTCTGCCGCCTCTAGCGCAAGCTCACCAAGCCAACCAGGTGGAGATCATCATGTTTGTCGACAACCTGTCGGAGAATGTCGGTCGGAGGGAGCTCCTCTCCGTTTTTTGCCCTTTCGAGAGTGTCTCGGATGTGTTCATTCCAACGAAGCGCAGTAGATCTGGGACCAGGTTCGGATTTGTGAGGTTCGAAAGTGAAGTTGCAGTTGGGCTCGCGGTTTTCAAAACCGATGGTCTGAAGATGAAGGATAGATTCATCCACGTAAAGAGGGCTGCCTTCGTGAAAGATGTGGTTGGCTTGGGTTCGAGAAAGGCGGTTCTTCCTCCCACTGCCCGAAAGGAGATGAAGAGGGGAGGTATTCCGAGCGTAGGAGGAGGCAACTTTGGCGACTTTACAGATCAGCGTCACAGTGTAGGAGGAGGCAGCTTGCTGTCATACAAGGCAATCTTGTAGGGGGGATTGAGGGAGATCACAGGGAGCTCAGGTCGCAGTGAACCTCCAGAGGTGGTCATCACTGGCAAATCCTTTGGGGTGGAGCGACTGATGCTTAGTTGCGTGATCGAGTGGTCGCATGGCAATTGCGTCCATGCTTCATCTTTCCTTTCCGATTTGGGGGATGATGTTTCTGTGATAAAGATTGACAGGTGCGGGTGTTTGCTCTTGTTTTATCGTGAGGCGGGGTTCAAGAGGGCTATGTCCCTGGATGGCTCGTAGTGGTCCGGTAAGGGTGTCAAGATGACACCTTAGAAGAAGGATTTGGTGATTAAGTCAAAAAGAGAGGTGTGGCTCAGATGCTCAGGTGTTCCTTTTCATGCGCGATGTTTGAACACCTTCTTGGCGATTGGGAAACACTGGGGGGATGTCTTGATGGTTGAGTTCGGATCGGTGGAGAGCGGTTCGCATTGATCGAGTTTGAGTCCTCTCTCAACTGTGAGTTCAAGCTGGTGGTCGATGGTCTGGAGTTTAGGTGTCGGTGGTAGAGGACTGGTCGGTTTCCATGGAGTTTTTGCAGGCTCGGCATGTGTTTTCCAGGTTTTCAGGTTCAGGGCTTTCTTGGGAGGAGCGATGGAACCTTGGTTCTTTGACGGCTGCTGAGACTGCCATGGTCGTCCCGGTGGAGTAGCACAAAGCCCCAAGCTCGGATGTGTTGTCTGCCTTGGCTGATGGCGATGCTGCAGTGAGAGACCTCGAGTTGAAGGATTCATCGTACAAGGTTGCGTGTTGTGGAGCTTTTCCTGATTTCTCGGTGAGCAGTGAAGGTGGGTGCCTCGAGGAGGACCAATGTTGTGATCTTGTTGTTTTGTCTGCTGATGGGGCCCTTGACTTGTGTGAAATGGAGGAGCATGGTGATGGAGAGATGGGTAGAGCTGCTGGGGAGCTTGGGCTTACACAATTGTACTTGGCATGTGCAGGGGAACTTAGACGGTTAGGCCTACACATGTGCACTCGGCAGGGCTTTTTTTCAAGTTTTGGGCCTAGGGATGGGGATAGGGGAGTGGGAGCTGAGTCTGCTGCTCATGGGTTTTGCGTGGTGATCGATGAGACTGCTCCGGTAGCACCCCCCATTGAATTACACGTTGATTTGGGGGGAGACCCTCCACTGCGCCATAGACCCTTCTCCAACTCCGCTTCCTCGCTTGCTCGGGATTTTTCCCCATCTTGCCCGACCAAGAGGAAGGGGTCTAGAGTTGTGGTTAGATCGGCCATGTCAGCAATGACTTCTTCAGTTTTGGATTTGATCGACCTTCTGGCTATAGCGGAGGCGGAGGAATGTGTTAAGCTTGGAAAATTGTTTGGTTTGGATTTCATGGGGAAAGAAGATGACGTCATTTCGAAGATTGCACACATGGAGGCACGAGATGTGAGACGATCGAGACGGCGCCCCGCCACATTTGGCTCGTAGAGCATCGGCAGGTGGTTGGGGTATCTTTTGCAGGGCATCTTTTGGATCTTTGGGATGTGATTTGGAGGATTTTCCGGTGCGGCTTGGTTTGTGGTTGTTTTTGCTTCTCAGAGTGGATCTGGATTGGTATCTTTTTGACAGTTTTGGGATCCTTCTTCTTTGTCTCTTCTCTATATTGATGTAATCTATCGATTTTATCAATATAGTTCTCTTTACCGATCAAAAAAAAAAAGTATCATCAATGCTGTTATAGCGCTGTAGGCAATATGCTTATCATTTTCCACCCTCGTCTTTAGTTTTTCCCATTCGTAATCATCTGAGTACCCATACAAAGAAAAACATCTAAAGTAAGAATTGCATTAGGGTGGAAGATAATGTAGACTATGAAACAGTAAGGACCTGATATCTTTTTGAGGTGCATTAATTCTTTCTCCTTTCTCTATTGCATACTTCCTTATCAGTTAATGGAACACTGCAGGATTGATTCACTTTCGGTCTTACCATCATCATTTGGACCTCAAGATGTATCCAAGGTTTTGTCTCTATGCCCAACAGTGCAATCGACACTTAAGGTGCTGTTTTATAGCTTTATTTGTGTACTGCCATGCATGATTGGTCTGGCTGTTTTTTTGTTTTTGTTTTTGTTTGCACCAATGATTTACTGATCTGTCTTGCTTCTCAGTCCAACAGAGCAATCATCTTGGGAGAATCCTATGTACTCAGTGAATGCTTTGTCAAGGTATCAAACTAGGAAGTCTCAATGTTATCTTGATTCCCATTCTTTAGGCTAGTGTTGATTTTCTTTTGATTTTTGAAATGTGTAATCCCCTGTTTAGTTGAAGAACCAACTCACACTGTTTTACTGTTGTAAGTTCATCGAAGTTCGATCCTGCTTCCCTTGTGATCAATTCTGTACAAAAGAAAAGAAGAAAATCATTTTTCTTGCTGGCCTATCAAAATGAAGAAGCGTGGTCATCCGGGCTACTGTTTACATGAGATATGCTCATGCTCAGCAATTCTCTTGAATTCCTAAATAAGGGT
>JAOWBR010182448.1:250-10628 GCA_028571145.1 Dionaea muscipula | reverse complement strand
CTAGCTCCGGACACCTCACTTCCACCTCCATTTCATACTCTTCCGTCGAGACTACTCCGGATTGAGCTCCCCTGTTTCCCCCTGTTTCACGTAACTGGGTCTGAGTAACCATTGAGACTACTCTGGTTATTCGAATCCATTACATCTGATACCATGTGAGAATACTGAGACTTAAAAGAATGAAGAAGAACTTCAATTCATTGACGTATTGTTTACAGGCTAAACAAATATATAGAGATACAATATTCAAAAGATAGAAAAAGAATCTTAAATATTTACTGTTACAAAATCTCCTGAATATCAGCTGATCCTCTGCCTTCCTTCTCCTCAATATTGGAATCAAGTTCACAGGTTGTTGCTGGAATCTCGGGCTCGACAGATTCTGATCTTTCAGTGTTGACTGCCCCTTCATATGCTTTGACTGCCCTTCATCACTGCCTTTTTATTGACTTCGGAAGAAGTTAGAGTGTCTCTTTTGATAATGTTCATTGGAATTTGGCATTTACTTTTGGGCAGACTTTCATTGAATAGTGTGGACGTTTCATGTCTCCATCTATATATATTGGCCTCGTGATGAATAAAATCAACAAGTCTTTCTGCCATATTAATAAAAATAATCGGTGTTTTGAAATTAGAACTCATTAAAGTAACGTAAGATATGTTTTTCTTTTTCTTACTGAACAATAAGCATATGCTGATATTCACCCTTTTTTTTCTAAATAAGCATGTTGATATGGCACTTAGATGCTGTGGCAAGTATTTGAACACTTCAAATCCAATGTGGCAAAAGGGCTCACATTAGAACCCAACTTTCAAATATTAGAGATGCTTCAGAGTAAAGATGTATATGTTGCAGTGTTACATTTACTATTTGATCATTTAGAGTTTATACTACATTTGATGTTTGTTTAATCTGTTGATGACAATGAGATCCATAAAAAGCTGGGCATAAAAATAGCTATCCTGTAAATTTAACAAAATAATGAGTCGAGCATTACTTTTGGAAGGAGATAGGAAGATTAATGGCCTCCTTGTTTCACAGTACAAACATTAGTCCATAGAACTCAGTAAGGAATTGAACATGAGGGGCTGCTAACGAGTTCAGAGCAGGGCCAAGGGCTTACCTTAACAGCAGCTCCCTTGACATCCGAGCACTGCCAGGGAGTTGTTCTTGGTTCTTGAGAGCCGAAGAGGTGGATGTTGGAGAGACAAATATTGGTGAAGGGGGCATTCTTTATGCCCTTAATGAGACCGGGTTGCAGAACCTTATATCCCCAAACATCTATGATCTTGATATCTTTTACTTCAGGAATGGCATTAGGGTTGAACTTGTCATCTGGGTGATCTCCAACATCACCCGCAATCTTGATACCTTTCCGGGCATTCTCTATGAAGACATTGGAGATTGTTACATTCCTTATGAATCCTCCTCTGCCCACATCTGTTTTGAGATGGACACCTACTCCCATGTTGTGGAGGTTAATGTGCTCGACCATGACATTTTTTATGCCTCCTGAGGTCTCACTTCCAATGGCGATTCCAGCAAATGGGGATGACCCAGTTATTCTGCGAATGGTGATTTCCGAGCTAGGTTGGCCATAGGCAATGCCGTACTCATCCCAACCACTCTTAATTGCCACAAGATCATCACCGGTCGAAATGAATGAATCCTCTATGCAAACATTAGAGCTTGAATCTGATTTCAGCATTAAACATAATGGAATTATTAAGCTTGTAGTCGGCATGTAAATAACAAGCGTAAACAGTTCAAAACGATGCTATTTGACTGTACTTATGTTGAACCAAGGGTAGAGGCGGTCCAGAGGAACTAATTCTACCAGACAAAGTAGTGTTTTTTTTCATCTAATCCAGTAAAACCAAGTGGTGGATCTGGATTAGAGATTTCTCTTTCTTAGACATACTGGTTCCACTGGGAGTCTGGGAGGGGGGCATGCAGCATAGCCAGGGGCTTTGGTTCATGCTAGGGTAATCATGATGATATTAATTTTGGGCTGCCATAGTTGCTGGGAATATAGGCAACTGAACTACAAAAAATGAAATTTCAAATAATTAAAATCATCATTATACACCCTAACAAAAAAAAAAAAAAAAAGAAAAATATCTCAGATTCATCTAATTCACCAAGTGGTTGGTTTTTTGCTAATTGACCTATAAAGTTCTTTGACATTGTTCAAAAAGGGTACGGACTCTCTACGGAAACCTTGAGGCTTGATCAGGAACGGTTTAACGATTCGCACAGAAAAGAAAAGGTGTTAACGATGATAAAGAATGGTTTTAAGAACAAAAGAAAGAGGACCATGTAGCTGAGTAGCATGTCATCAAAGGAAAACGACACTATGCCAACAAATTCCTTGTCTGCTCTATGCATGCACCACAAATCGAATGATAACATGGAGGAACAAGTTTGATAAAGCACCTGGATCAACCCCATCAGTGTTGGGAGAGTTGGATGGAGCCAATATGGTGACATATCGCACGACAACATTGCTGCAAAGAAGAAAATGCACGAGAAACTTACGAATTTGTCACTAAATTGTACATAATCTGGTAGCTAAACCATGCTTTATGGCCTATTTAGTCAAAAATCCGTCAGAGAGGAAATCTCATAACGGAGACAATCTTAAATTGGAAAAAAGATAATATGATGTAATCCCACATGCACATAGGATGCCAGACTCTAGTAAGTTGGCTATTATTGCAAGAAACATCATTATGCAGATTTGATACTTGAAAGTAATAAGAATGCAACGAGGTTCAAAATTTACCTGCAATATACAGGGTGAATGTTCCAGTATGGGGAATCCTTGAATATAACATTTGATATGAGAATCTGCTGGGAATACATGAATTCTATGAGATGCGGTCGAGTATACTGGAGCGTCTTATCTCTCCACATATCCCACCAGACACCACCTTGACCATCAATAGTTCCATTTTCACCTGTAAAAATCAGAACCTTACCGTCATCTACCCATCGATCATCTCGACACCAGATATTCTGTTATCAATATTTATGAATGTTTGCCACAATAGATCAATGTCCAAAATGTGGTCAATGATAAAACACGTAGAGAGAGAGATTATTTGGCTTTGGGTTATTTCAAAATAAGCAATACCAAGCAACACAATTCATCAAATACTAACCAGTAATGATGACATCATGAATCCCATCACCAAGGATAAAGCTCATATACCTCCCTCCAGGACGCTCTCTTCCTCGTCCATAAGATGGTAATGGAGCAACTAATGGCCAGTTCAACGTATCCTGCAGCATCAGATAGCAGATTAAGATCAGGAGATGAGCATGGCTACAAGTATTAGAGGTAATTTATAGAACTACTATGACACCTTCCACATAAAATATTTTATATTGCATCATGGCTCCATGAGTATCGATTCCAGGACCTCTTATCAGAGAGAAACTTGTACTTATCTTTGGTCACGTGAGGGTCAATATTTACTGCTATAGAAGCAGGATTTCCCTTGAGAGTACACATGTTATTGAGACGTTGGTGATAAAGGCCACCTTTGGGCACCATTAGGTAACAACCATCTCAACTTGCAATAGAAGTTCATACTTTGACTGAGACTTTTCTTTTCATATGCAGTATATATGGGAAATTGGGATGTACAAGTAGCAGATCCCCTATTCTTAGCTTGTTATAGTAACCGAAGCTGTCATGGTCTAGGTTCCCTGTTGCTAGTCTCTTGAATGGGTCATTATCTTTCCTATAATGAGGTTACAGGTTATGAAGATTAGCGTACTTCTAGTTCTCGTGCAATTTCTAAGGTAGTTCTCTGGGTTTAGGATGGCTGTCTCGAGTTCTTAGATGAGACAATTCGGAAAGGCTCAAGAAATGTGGTACCATCATCTCTTAGCTAAGGTAGGCCAAAGGGCTGGGTGAAAAAATGTCAACTGAAAACTAGTCAGTCCCACTTAAACATGGAGAAATGGCCAAGGATGACACACTTAAGAAGCCCATCATCATCATCATCAATGTCTCCCTCCAAACTCAAGAAGCCAAGAGCCACTAGTAGTTCACAGGATTTAAGTCCAGTCATGCTCAGACAAGCCATTTTAATCACATATTTCGGCATGAATGGCACTATGAATTACGTAATGATTTTCATCTGTTGTGAATGGTAACTTGATATCTAAAAATATGTGTGGCTTTGGGACAAAGATTCTCTACATCATTTAAGGATCTCCAAGCACAAGACCAGGTAAACGATCAACAATTTTACATGCTATTGTCTTGTCATGAAGAGGCGATGATCTGTAATACACCTTGAGGAGAGTAGGTTCGAAGACCGCATACACTATATGAACAACAGAAAAGCAGCTTGACCCTCACACCCTTGGCCAAACATATGAGATGAAATATTGATTGATATGCCCCCATTCTTGCGATTCAAACCTATCGTTCTGGAGATTGAAAAGCCATAAATTATTTCCCAGGACCCCAGGCAACTCAATAAGTGTGTTGTTTCTCATTTCAAAACAAACAAAGGAAGCGTTGAAAAGAAAAAAACAAAGAGAACAGCAAACAGGCACCGAAGGTCCAGGACAGTGTCAAATGCCCACAAATACAGCTGTTATTCTATCTTTTTTCTCAAAAGACGAACAAAACGCTGGGCACATGGAACCACAGTCACCATTCAATTGTCCTAGGCCCCACCGACATAAAACTGGTATCTCTTTATCAAACCCCCCACAAAGCCATTAATTTATATATTGGTGGTGTTAAAGTAAAACCATTTAACCAATTCTCTTTATGAGTTCAAATATTCGGAGCTGCTTATACTAACATCAGGGCTCAGTACATCCCCAATATCGTAAGACTGCAGGGCCATACTTATCCACAGACTCAAAATTATGAACATGCAAACGAATTATGTGAGCTACAAACAAGTAGCTTGAGAGAGTTTTTTTTTTTTTTTTTTTTAATCAATGAACCATTTGCTTTCCAAAGAGCCTATAGAATGAATTTTAACAAAACCCTAACTCAAATGTCAATAGTCACTTGCAAACTTATCTGCTTCTTGTTTTGTTTATGTTTTTTTTTTATTCCAAATATTCTTTTTTTCAATTCCAAATAAATATCGCGAACTCGCTAAGGCTAGCTCGCTTTCAATTTCATACCATCTAAAATGGATCATTACTCTGAACTTCATTCAGATGAATAATTTTACTAAAATTACTCGCATCAGAATGAACAAGTAATTCAAACTACATTTCAAAATCAAACAGAGTCTAATTAGAACTCAATGGATAATATGAATAAAGAAGAATCCACATTGAGCTTAGTAGAGGTAGATGCGGAGAAAAATTACCTGAGTGGCTTTGATGACAGCATCCTTGGCCAAGTAGAGAGTCATGTGACTGGTGAGGTTAAAGCTCTCCGTCAAATAAACCCCAGGGGGCACGTAGAGGAGCGTGCCGCCTCTCCTTCTCAGGTGCTGTATCCAGTAAATCGCCGCCCTGAAAGCCTTGGTGTTGAGCGTCTTGCCGTCGCCGACGCCGCCGAAGTCAGTGATTGATATCTCGTCGTATCTGTACCTCATCGGTACTATCCCTGAGCACGTCTCCGCTTCAGCAGCAGCAGCAGCAGAAGCCAGCGTCGCCGAAATGAAGAGCAGAAATGGAAGCATTGTCTTACGGTACTCCATATTTGCAGGTTGAATTAATTTTCGTTCGTTGAATATCCACTCTTTAAAGTGGATGAAGTGGGAGAAATGAGGCTAAATGCTGGAGAACAAAATGAGCTTCGGGGTTTCTTGTGAAGGTGATAATTGGAAAAGGAAAATGAAATGCAAGATCACTCCAAAGATCTTGCGGAAAAGAGGAAAGTGATAGAAATCTAATTTAGAGAACAGGCAGCATTACCATTAACGGGTGAGTGAGAGAGTGAGAGGGTGAGAGGGTGGGGATGTAAATCAAGTAGATTAGCTCATGACTCGAGATCGTCTCGATAAGAGCTAGTTCAAGGTCGAATTTGTTAATATTATGAGTCGAGTCGAGCATTTTTTTAGCTTGTTTATTTAATGAGCCGAATTTGAGTAATAGTATGCTCGACTCATTAGTAATCATTAGTAAACAAATCAGAGAAAGAACTGGAGAACGGAAACAAGCAAAAAACTCACATTTCGGCTTATGTAGTGCTGATATGCATTATTATATAATAAAAGGCTAGCACAAATCTAGGAATTAGATCTTAACAAGAAAAAAGAAAAAAATATTTAGGAATATTCTTTGATGATAAGCTTCCAGCTGTTACACGCTGTTAAAGAGCAGGAATCGTGGAGATATTCTGGAAAAATATTCTGGGGATATGATGAGATTTAACATTGTCACTTCAACCCACTTTTAACTTCATTCTCATGCGTTAAGATCCCCCGCAAACCTTGCCGTGGGTAGAGGCAAAGTTTGGGTTGAAATTGAAATTGAAGAAGAGCGGCCTTTGTGGGCGTCTAATCACGGAGTAGATGATCCTGTTTTCGCCATGCAAGATAGTCGGATTGTGTGAGTTTGAGGGTAACAAAGTAACCCACATTGAGTGAGGGTGTCATTTTGAATGTATGGGTGTTGACGAAAGAGTTGATCCTGGTTTGCGTTTGGATGGATGTGTGGTATTTTTTTGGTGTTGCAGATTTGTGTTTTGAGCGGAAGAGAAGGTGAAAATTGATGTGGAGAGATTTTTTTGTTTGGATGAATGATTTTGTATTTGGTGTGGATGATTTTGTGTTTGGGTGAATGATTTTATGTTTGGTATGGGATGATTTTGTGTTTGGATGGATGATTTTGTGTTTGGAGTCTATGATTTTGTGTTTTTAGATGTGAGAGAATCTCAGGTTGGGCTTTGATACCATAAAGAAATCAGAGAACTGGAGAATGGAAAAAAGCAAAAAACTCACATCTCGTCTTATTCATCATATCAATCAGTAGTGCTGATATGCATTATTATATAATAAAAGACTAGCACAAATCTAGGAATCAGATCTTAACAAGAAAAAAGAAAAAAATATTTAGGAATATTCTTTGGTGATAAGCTTCCAGCTGTTACACGCTGTTAAAGAGCAGGAATCGTGGAGATATTCTGGGAAAATATTCTGGGGATATGATGAGATTTAATATTATCACTTCAACCCACTTTTAATTTCATTCTCATGCGTTAAGAATTAGACTCGTGAGCAGCTCGAAATTTTTGGAGTTACTCGTGTTATACTCGCCTCGATAAATACTCGATATAACTCGGCTCGATATTATTTTTTTTCTCATTATTATTTCAAAATATAAATGGTGTGCCTACTAATGTATTAACTAGAATCAATCATCATCATCTGACAAATTTAATATTCACCGTCCAGCTAGCTACTTGCGTACCTGCACTCTTCACGTCCTCTCAACTGAAGTCTGAGACATTGAGTTACCTGGGTTACTCACTTATCTCTCTTCATTCGTTACTTCGAATTCCAGACCTCCTCTTCTCTGCTTCTCTAGAATTGGCTTCTTCAAGACCCCAGTAAAGTTTGATCCTTTGTTGTATAATCTGATCCTTTGTTGTGAAATTCTGATGTTTAGTCTTAGTTTACCGTTGAAAAAAAGAAAATTCAAACCGAGCTTTTGCTCGACTCGACTCGGCTTATAACTCGAACTCGGCTCGAGTTATGATATGAGTCGAGCCAAGCCGAACTCGAGTAGTAATTGAACGAGTCGAGGCGAACTTGATTAAGATCACTAAAAATTCTAATCGAGCTTGATATCAGGAGGAAATTTCACCTTGAGAAACGTGGCCAAAGGGTTCGAGATTGGACCGTTCGGCCTGACCCGACTAGATCCGAGCCCTCGGTCAAACCCGATCAACCCCGGTCAAATCTGGTCAGTTCGGTCAAATCCGGTCAACCCCGGTCAAACCCGGTGAACCCCCGTCACCCCGGTCAAACCCGACGGAACCCATGTCGGAAGATTCCCCCAACTCACCACGAGCACTCACACGCTCACCGTTCGTCAATCGGAGCTCAAATGAGCCTTTCGAAGATCAAGTGGCAAAACCATAAATATCACAGCTTTCCCCCTATAAATAGGGGGTCACCTCTCTCATTTCAGATCTCTCTCCCCCTTCTCCCTCCTTTTCCTACCAGGAATTACCTGGTCTCCCTTGCCTACCAGGCATTGCTTGGTCTCCCTCCTTTTTCCTATCAGGCATTGTCTGGTCTGCCTTGCCTACCAAGCATTGCCTGGTCTCCCTTGCCTACTAGGCATTGTCTGGTCGGTCTACCCTGCCAACCAGGCATTGCCTGGTCTCCCTTGCCCACCAGGCATTTCCTGGTCTCCCTTGCCCACCAAGCATTATCTGGTCTCCCTTGCCCACCAGGCATTGCCTGGTCTCCCCTGCCTACCAGGCATTGCCTGGTCGGTCTCCCCTGCCTACCAGGCATTGCCTGGTCTCCCTTGCCCATCAGGTATTGCCTGGTCTCCCTTGCCCACCAAGCATTCCCTGGTCTTCATCCTTTTCCTACGAGGCATTGCCTGATCTCCCTTATCTACGAGGCATTGCCTGGTCTCCCTTGCCTACTAGGCATTGCCTGGTCAGTCTCCCCTACCTACCAAGAATTGCCTAGTCTCCCTTGCCTACCAAGCATTGGCTGGTCTCCCTTGCCTGCTAGGGTTGTCTGCCCTACATTGCCTCCACTGCCTGCTAGGGATCGTCTGCCTTCCTTTGCCTACTAGGCATTGCCTGCCCTCCTTCTCCTGCCTGGTCTTCTGCCTGCCCGGCATTCGGCCTGCTCGGCCTCTTCTGCGCCCGTTCGGCGATTCTCGCCCTCTTGTCCATCCTGCCTCACTGTTCTCTATCTTTCTCTTTTTCTTGCATTTCCCGGTTCTCCTCGGAAGCAGGAGCTACCGGTCATTTTAGGCACGTGCTGACTTAAGCATCGGAGCGATCTCCCTAGGGTCACACCCTGGGGTACCCTCTGACCTGTTTGCTCTTGCCCTCTCAGTTTCTCTCTTGGAGCGGATCGGAATCACCTCCAGATCACCTTTACTCCTCCCCCAAACCGACCGGGTCCTCTCCGTTGGCCGGACTCGCCTCATCCCGATCGGACCAAAACTTTGATGATCGTCTCTGAAGGGTCCTTGGTGCTGACCGCCCCCGGGATTTTTCCAGAAGCATAATTTGGTGAGGGAACCGTTGAAGACAACGGGTGAGGGAACCGTTTTATACAACGAGTGAGGGAACCGTTGAAGGCAACGTGTGAGTTGAGATGTCTTGCATGCGTGCTACCATACAAACAAACAACCACACGCAAAACAGAGAAGCAGATACAACTAGAAAGAGAAAATCAAGTGAGTCGTTTTCTTATTGGGCAGACCCGACTCAGTGACGTGGACATACCTGGCCCGGGGGCTCCAGGTCACCCAGACAAGACTACTGAGACAGAAATACGGATGAGAGCCGGCTTATGTTCACTGAGACAGGGTCCCTCCGACGCTTAAGTAAGTCCTAGATTTTATTGAAAACACAAGCGAATATATATAAGCGACAGAGAAAGAGAAAGAAAATACAAAAGAGGGGCTCGCCATTGAGTCCTGCATGACAGAGGCTTGGAGGTGGCAGACGCCTTTGAGTGCTCTAGAGTGGAGCCTCTGGCGATGGTCCATTAGGTGGACGGTTGTCTGTGTCAGTTGATGATCAGGTTCTCCGGATTTGAAATCCTTCCACGCACGACAAAATGCCTTCCGTGCCAAGAGGCAGGTTCGGGGCTTCTGCTGCGGTCTCTCATGGCGAGGGACGAGGATCTATCATCAATCTTCTTGGCTGGAGAGGATGGCTTGGTGGTGTCCTCGGGAGGACGTCTGCGAGGGTCAGATGGTTCGTCTCTGGTCATTTGACCATTATGTCTCTTCAGCGTCTTGCAGTCCTCTGTGTTGTGTCTGCACTCCTTATGAAGCATGCACCACCTTTTGCCGCTGTCAGCTCGTCGGGTCCGTGGAGGATGTTGCTGCTGGGCAAGCTCCCAACGGCGCTGCTCATAGGTGAATTCCCTGAGATCAGCAGATCCCATGAAGATCTGCTCTACTGGTGGTGCTTGAGAAGTGAGTTCCTCCCACGGATGGTTAATCCTGTGGGACCTTGAACGATGTTGCCGAGATCTTCTGCTTCTGCAGTGGCGTCTCTCGGGAGACCTGTCACTGTTGTCCTTACTAGACTCTCGGCTATGCTCGACTCCGGAGTCAGAAATCATTCGGGCTCTGGTCTGGTCCTCCAGAGCCATGAAGCTGCATGCTCTCTGAAGCAGTTCATCGAAACTACGTGGCTATCTGTGAGTGATGTCATCGAGGAAGATTTCAGAACGC
>JAOWBR010182437.1:0-10628 GCA_028571145.1 Dionaea muscipula | reverse complement strand
AGACGAACGAGTATCGCATGCCACTGTTAGAGATTGTGGGTATCACCTCAACTATGGCGACGTACTCGATTGTGTTCACCTACATGGACAACGAAACGGAGGAGCGATTACAGTAGATGATTTCTACTTTCAAAAGTTGGATCTTGCCACGGGGTGCACCAGAGCCATATGTGATCGTTACCGATCGTGACCAGACGTTAATGAACGTCGTTCATTTCTGCTTCCCCGATGCCCGCCATCTGCTCTGCATATAGCACATCAATCAGAACGTCGTGAAAAACTACAAAAAATACATAACAAATGATGTCATTTAGAATAAATTTATCCGTTTATGGCATGAGCTAGTTGCATCATCTATGCCAAAAAATTTTGATGCAAGATGGGGAAACATGAAAGAGGAATTCGGACAGTTTCCAAAGGTTTGTGAATATCTATTCATAATGTGGGTGAATCCACACCCCCGTCAATTTATGCATGCTTAAATGGACATATGCATGCACCTCGGAAGCAATATGACTCAGCGATATGTACAACCTACATTCTCGTTTTCTTTTTTGAATTTTTTTGAATAATATGTTAATTTCTATTAGATAACCATTGCAGAGCAAAATCAACACATTCTCAACTGAAGAAGTACTTAGGAGATTCTATGTCGGGGATTCATACATCATTTGAGAAAACACACAAGATGCTGAACGCACAGTTTGCACATATACGTAGATCGTTCAAGCAATCGTTGATGCGTGTTAGACACAAGGTATTGTCATTTTGATCAAATTAATCGTGACATTTCTATTTATCACTTATAATCAATGTATATATTCTTAGGTGGTCAAAGTTCCATCGATTGCCTATCTTCGGGATAAAATCTCATTGCCGTATTGGATCTTATTTACGTACAATACGAAGGAAGTCAGAAAGTCTCTGCACTTGAATATGGTCACTGTCGGTGCACGATCCAGACAACATACGGTCTCCCTTACAAGCATGACATGAAGTGATATGACCATCAGAGAGTCCATGTTTCTCTCGATATCATTCATGAGCATTGGCGCAGGCTTTCGATGTCTCCACCCTCAACCACTGAAGAAGTTTGACTGGAAGAGACGAGAGAAGAAGCTATCGAAAGTCTCGATAGCTTAGAGGAGGGACCGCGACGCCAGATGTTTCGTCGGATCATTAATTGGATAAAGCCGTCGAAAAGCGAAATCCGGTGCACGACCCAGACAACATACGGTCTCCCTTGCAAGCACGACATGAAGTGATATGACCATCAGAGCGTCCATGTTTCTCTCGATATTATTCATGAGCATTGACGTAGACTTTCGATGTCTCCACCCTCAACCACTGAAGAAGTTCGACTGGAAGAGACGAGAGAAGAAGCTATCGAAAGTCTCAATAGCTTAGAGGAGGGACCGCGACGCCAGATGTTTCGTCGGATCATTAATTAGATAAAGCCATCGAAAAGCGAAATCCGGGAACCCTCTTACCACACGTCGCATAAAGGCAGACCATCATCAAAAGAAGAGCGAAGTGGAGCAAGAATAAAGTCATTTTTAGAGCGTGTTACTTCAATGAGATCTGGATCAAAATCAATGAGGTCGAAATCATTCAGGTCGCAATCAATGGGAAGTGTGAGTACTGTTGAAGGTGAAAACAATGATGATGTATTCAGGTTACTCTTGCTCGCTGCTTTCCAGCATAACATCAACTGCATTGTGGACGTCGAAGCTAATGACAATTATAGGTTTCGAGTAGTACCCGTATATGTCTTGGGCGATGAGACACATTGGTACCAGGTGCAAATGGATTTAATCAGATGGATAAACAATAATCGTGCTTTACACACAATAATGTGGCGTGTGGACCGTGCCGCAACAGAAGAAACACTAGCACGTCTGGACTGTAATACCTCGTCTGCATCACCACATAAATGGATGGACATGACAACTATGGGATTGACAATCACATCGAATTACAATGTCGTGCTGCATTGTTTCACCCCAAATTATAGAACATCTTATACATATCTTCCACTGCTATCCGAGCCAGTTTCGGATGAAAGACGACGTGAGATAGCAATTGTTTGGGTTAACAATTGTCACTTCGTCTAGATATTTATGCACCCCAATTACCCAATCCCCCCAGTATGGCCACATTAGTATGAACATGTATTGCTATGGTCAAGAGGATGGATAGAAAAATATGAATTGAGTTGCGTTTGGGGGATGCACTATTTGGTGCTCGTAATTAGCATTCATTTGTAATGTAGATGAATATTATTAATGTAAGTAATATTTTATAATTTTCTTTTAAATTACATTTGATCCGGTAGTATACTACCATATATAGTGAAATAAAACGGTAGTATATTACCGTTTATTATGGCATAATATTACCGTATTGAAGGTTTTTAAAAAAATAAAAAAAGTTGATGAAACGGTAGTATACTACCGTTTATTATGACCTAATACGGTAGTATATTATCGTTTTTATTAAAAAATCAAAAAAATTAAAGAATAAAATTGTCCGAGAAAGGGGTGTGCCTCGGATGATGTATCGAGAAAGGGGTGTGCCTCGGGTAATGTACCGAATCACCTCTCTATCAATTTACTTGTTCAATCTCCAATAATTCTTGGTCGTCCGCGGCCATTTTCTATCACATTATCCGCTGCCTCACAAGCCTTCCTACCCCTACCCCATGTGTTAAGTTGACTGTGTCTACGGGTTCCAAACGAGAAGAGATAGTATGCTACCTAGAATAATCCTTCAATCTCACGCTGCGGCCTGCAGAGAAGAGACCCGGCCTGGCCAGCGGTGTGCCAGAGACAGTCAGACAGATTGGTAAAGAGGAGGATAAGAGAGACAACAGAAACAAGTTAGAAAAAAAAGAAAGCCCTGTAGATCGGAAACCCTAATCCACATACACAAAAAAGGAAAGCCCTCAATTAGATTCTTAATCTCAATTCTCAAATTGTACATTGTACTGTAAGATCGACAATTTGAAGACTTGCAACAAGTAAGCTATAAAATCTGCTCTGTCTTCCTCATGAAAAATCTCCCTCTTTTCAGAAAACAGAACTCTATGCTTTAGCTCTAGCTTCGATCAATTGTAGCTTGGGATTTCATTTTTTTTTCTTGCATAATTTACATGGTGGGCTTTTCCTTTGGTGAATTTGTCGGTGATTGCTGGTTCTGTTTCTGAATTGGATTTGAGATGACATCTTCGGTTCGATATTGATTAGCAGGAGACATTAGTATAGGGAATGATTTTAGAGTTCAAGTACAATTGTTATCTCAAAAAGGAATAGATTTTCATCTTAAAAGAGAGAATATTTGTGGGAGAAACTGACGATCCATGTGGTCTAATTTGGGTATCCGGAGAGGATAGAAGGGCCGAAAATTGGGGTGTCGTTATAATTTCTTCAACTGGAGCATGGATTTTGCTTTCCGTTGGAGAAACCATGACTGTGATTCTGAAGCTTTTTCTTATTTTCATCCCTTTGTTTCATTTCCATCATCGGCTCCTTTGATGGGGCTCCGTTTGAATTCGACCACTAGTAGGCAGGAAGGTTAGCCTTGAGTTTTTTCCTTGATGGCATATGGTTGTGGGCTCCCTGTTTTTTGGAGTGAAAACATGTTGTATCACTTCTGTCCTTGGCTTGTGGATCATTATTTATTTTGCAACGGAATATTTGGTATTTTGCATGAAGAGAACATCCGACTCCATAAAGGAGCTGGAGGTTCTTGTCTGTCTCTCTATCTTTTTGTTTTTGGATGCTATTAGGTCTCATGCCCTTCTACGAAAGTCTTCAGAATTTGAAGCTTTTAATCAGGCTACTTACTAGGCAGCATTCATAGTACATTGATCTGACCTCTGCGATCATGTGAATGTGTCTCATGGTTGAAAGGCCAACCACTTCATCACTGTAGTGTCTCCCATTTTTATTTCGGGACGGTTATATGTACGCCACTTTAGTCGCCGCTTTTTTAGACTATCCGAAATAGTGGATGCGTTTAAAATATATTTCTAAGGGTGTAGAAAAGAAATCATTGAAAAAAAATATCAGAAAGGTCTTCATTCAAGGGTGATTTAGGCCGATTTTTGGCACTATATTACACCTATCCGATCCGAAATGATTTGAGACTATACGAACCATTGAATGTTTTCAAAATGTGTTTTTAAGAGTACAAAAAACCCTATAGGAATTCAAAAGGTTAACACATTAACCCCAATAGGAAAAAAGTCGAAAAAATAAAATTGCTATGAAAACCCAAATATATTTGGGTACAAGTAACTCTATCGGAATCTGAGGTGTTAATGCATTCACTTTAAACATATTTTGAACACATCCAATGGTTCGGATCGTCTGAAATCATTTCAGATCCGATAGGTGTAATATAGTGTCAAAATCGGCCTAAATCACCCCGAAAAACGATCGGATCAAGCCCTTCCCGCTTTTTTTTTCGGCGATTCCTCACAGCTACCCTTAAAAACACATTTTAAAGACATTCACCATTTCGGATCGTCTTAAATCTTTTTAGAAAAGAATGGCGAAAAATTGACGGTAAAAGTGGGGATACATATAACCGTCCCGTTTTGACCTAGCCTAATGCAATGGCTTTGTCCTTTATTTATTTGAGAAATTTCCATGGAACTCAATAGACAAAATAAGCTGTAATCTTTTGTACAAAAGGGCATGCTGTCTATTACTCCAGCGTCTCCATGTAGGGCACTCAGTGCAACCAACTTAATCCAGTCAGCCTGTCACAGTGACTTGTTTATAATATCTTATGAACTCCTAGTAACTTATGTCTATTATCTTATGTTGAGTGGTTTGGCCTTATTTTTATGTATATATGCCGGTGTCATATCATGAGGAGACTGTAGGATTCTTGAATGACTACAGAGCAGTTGACTCAAGCTTAAGCAATGATGTCAGGAAAACTTGTCGTATTGTAAGCAAGGTTGTGTTTCTAGCTAGCATTATTAATAATTTTCCCTAAACCATGTGTAAAATGTTCTGAAGTACAGGGTGGCCCAACTACCAAGACCTCTTGGGCCCTTTTATCCTTGGTGGCTTCTTGAAAGTCGGGAAATACTCTTGTGTTTTGTAGTATCACTTGATATATGATAAACAAAAAAGATTAGGGAATTACAATCTACCCCTTCTTTTGAGCATGATCTGCACGTTGCAGTAATCACAAATGGATACTAAAACTTCCCTAGTGAGCTCGAAAGTGCTTCTTTCTGGCCTAAATCATATAACAGAGATTTACTATCTTGATCACTAATCAAATCTCCCCATTGAGCCCAAAGTAGGACGATTTTGCTGGAATCCCACATGTCATGGTTGGTCATAACTTTTGCTTTTTGACATCACCTGTAAAGCTCCAATAGCAACTTGACCCAATTTTTTTTAATCCTTTTCTCTTCAATAATTTGAGTAATAGGAAGAGCTATTTTGTTGGTGTGACTCAATTGTAGTATGGGGTGAAGCAGGCGAGCATTTTGACTCTTGTTCTTATAGTTGGAATTAAGTAACTTCTAGGGCCTTGTTCCCCCACCATAAAAAAATGGTAAATCATTATCATGCTATTTGATGGGATGGGACTTTAGCAGTATCCATAGAATTGGTTTGACAATGTGACCTCAAGTTTTTCTGGTTATCTATTTATGCTTACCAAGCTCCCCGACCCCGAGCATATCAATCTATCTGATACATCTACTTGCTTTGACTATGTAGATTAACTAATCATTAGTTGTTTCATTCATAGCATTTGGTTTTTGTTGAAAAGAGCCGTTTTGGCATACCCCTTATTGTTTGAAGGTTTCATGTAGATTTTGTTTTCTGTGTCTATTTTATTATCTCTGCTGGCTGGCAGGCATGTTCTTTCTGTTTGTTGTTTCTCATTCAATTAGGTCAAAAAACTTACATTCATCAAAGACACACACATATATATTCCTAGTCTATGGGCCACTCACAATGGGCCAGACTCTCGATTCATGACTCCAAAAACACCACAACAAATTTCACAACACTCCCCTAAGCTAGAGCATAGATACTGATCATACCCAACTTGTTACAAATAAAGTTGACCCGATTTCCCGGTAAACCCTTGGTAAGGACGTCCCCGAGTAGATCTCCAGTCTTAACATGATTCAACACAATATCGTCGTTTTGTAACTTTTCTTTCACAAAATGGTAGTCTACTTCGATATGTTTGGTGCGTTCGTGAAAAATTAGATTGGATGCAATATATATAGCAGATTGATTATCACACCAAAGTTGGGTAGGTCGCTGGATACTTCAACTCCTCAAGTAACTGATGGAGGTATGTCACGTCATTAGTAACATGGGCGGCTGGGCCAGGGCCCATACTCAGACTCCGCGTTTGATCTGACGACAACGGGTTGCTTCTTACTCTTCCATGAAACTAGATTCCCACCAACAAAGACACAATATCCGGTAGTGGATTTCTGATCTGATTGTGAGTCTGTTCAGTGTGCATCTGAAAAACCCTCTATACATCGGTGTCTATGAATACTATAGAATAAGCCCCTACTCGTATATCCTTTAATATATTGAAGGATATGAATTGTAGCCTCCCAATGAGATGTCCGAGGGTCCGACATAAATTGGCAACACTGACTGAAAATACAATATTCGGTTGAGTGATAGGGAGATAATTTAACTTTCCCACTAATCTTCTATACTGATCAAGCTCCTTATACACGTCACCTTCTTCAGGGATGAGTTTTACTCCAGGAAGCATAGGAGTATCACTTGGCTTGATATCGATCATACACATATTCTGTAGAAAGTCAAGTGCATACTTTCGTTGGGATAGAAAGATCCTACGGCTGCACCTAGCAACCTTAATGCCTAAGAAGTACTTTAATTGTCCAAAATCCTTAGTCTGAAATTGCTTTTGCAAGAAAACCTTAGTGATGTAATCCTTGTGCTATCACTTCAAGTAATAACGATATTATCCACATAAACCACTAAAAGAATGCATTCGGTACTAGAATGTCTAAAAAACTGAGTGATCCTTTATAGACCTGCATACCAAACTCCATCATCACAGAACTCAACCGGTCAAACCATGCTCTGGGTGATTGTTTCAACCCGCACAACGACTTCCTCAACCGGTAGATATGACTCGACGACTCCCCCTGAGCAACAAAGCCAGGAGGTTGCTCCATATAAACTTCCTCTAGTAGATCCCCATATAAAAAATGCATTCTTCACTTCAAGCTGATGCAAAGGTCACCCCAAGGAAGCAGCAAGAGAAATCAGAAGACGGATAGAAGTCATCTTAGCAACAGGAGAAAAGGTGTGGGTAATCAATCCCATAAATCTGGGCATAACCTTTGGCAATCAAACGAGCCTTAAGCCGAGCAATAGAGCCATCAGAATTTACCTTCACAACATAAACCCATTTGTAACTAATAGCTTTCTTCCCCGTGGGCAGAGACATAAGATCCCATGTATGATTGGCCTCTAAGGCCTGAAGTTCCTCGAGCATGGCTTGTTGCCATCCAGGAGAAGAGAATGCATCAGATAAGCACCGAGGAACGGAGTCCAAATGGGTGATAAAAGCCTGTAAGGAAGAAGAGACATCAACATAGGAGATATGGGCAGATAGAGGATAAGTAGCACAACTACGATGACCGTTCCACAAGGCAATAGGAGCATCCAGATCAGAAAAGGCAGAGGGCAAGAGATCCTGTGACGAGAAATCAGGACTAGAGCCATCGGTAGGGGTCTGCTCAGGAGCACCTACGATAGGAGAATCACCCACAAGAGAAAAAGAACCATAAGAGATCATAGACCGAGGACCACATACATATACTTTAAGTGGTGGAGGACAATCAGATGATGGGACAACGATGGGATGAAACGATGCACTATCTCATAGACTAGACTCTCATCAATGGAAGGAGATGGAGCAGAGGATGACAAGGTGGAGAAGGAGGTGGACTCATCAAACACAACGCGTCACAACTCGAGGGAATAACAGCGGTATCCCTTCTGTGTGCGGAAGTACCCAAGAAAGATGTAGTGCAAGGACTTGGGATCAAGTTTAGTGAGGTGAGGACGAATATCACGAACATAACAAGTACACCTAAAAACACGAAGTGGAAGGAGATGAAGAGGATGGAGAGAGGTATCAGTAAAGAGGACACAATAGGGAATATCTCCCACAAGAACAGAGGAAAGCATCCAATTAATCAGATATGTGGCGATCAAAACTGCTTCACTCCAGAACGCCTTAGGCACTCGCATCTGAAACATTAGAGCACGAGTGACCTCTAGTAAGTGACGATTCTTGTGCTCGGCTACCCCATTCTGGGGTGGTGTATCCAGACAAGAAAACTCATGGATGATCCATGGAAAGTCATAAAGGAGGTAAATTGAGATAAGAAATACTCTTAAGCATTGTCATTCTGGAAAGTAGGAATAGACATGGAAAACTAAGTGTAAATCTCAGTATGAAAAGCAGTAAAGATAGAAAATAGCTCAGAACGATCTTTTATTAAATATACCCATGACATTCTTGAATAATCATCCACAAAAGAGACAAAATACCGAAAGTCTGATTTGGACTCGACTGGACATGGCTCCCAAACATCAGAATGAACTAACTGAAATGGAGCTGAAGCTCGTTTATGGACTGTAGACATATGTGGGATACGATGATGTTTGATAAATTGACAGGACTCACAAAACAATTCAGATAAGGTCTGGACCTCAGGACATAGACGCTTAAGACTAGACAACATCGGATGACCCAAATGACAATGGAGTTGATGTGCAGTGGTGGAGATGCTCGGACATGCAAGAGTGGGTGATTCTTCCTCCAGCATGTAAAGTCCTCCTGACACGTGACGATCTCTACCAATAGTCTTCGTCGAAGGATCCTGAAATTCACAGAAATCATCACAAAAGACAACACGACAATGATGAGTTCGGATAAGGAACCGACTGATAATAAAGTACACGAAAGATCAGGTAAATATAAACTGACGATAAAAGTGGGAGTAAGACGGGCAGTCTTGGTCCCCTTAATTGAGACTGATGTGAACAGTGTTTATGAGTGGTTGCCGGTGTGTGGCTTAGCTGCTGCTAGGTCCTTGAAAAGAGCTCTGATACCATGTTGTTTCTCATTCAATTAGGTCAAAAAACTTACATTCATCAAAGATACACACATATATATTCCTAGTCTATGGACCACTCACAATGTACCAGACTCTCAATTCATAACTCCAAATATACCACAACAAATATCACAACACTGTTGTTTTTTATATATGTTTTTGTATGTTATTTTCATTAATTGATGCTAGCCTCCTTCTAGTCTACTAGTAAAGAAGATGCAAAAACACGACTTGTATTATTATCCCATAGCTGTCTCTTTATCTGCTTGTTGCTGACCTGAAATGTGTTCATTGCTATTATTTATATGTGCCTCTTAACCCGTACTTGATGTAGAGTGAATTAATTGCATTGGATTACCAAACCTAGGCCCTCAGCATTCTCTTCTTTCTATCCATTTTTTCTTTTCATTCGTTATATTCTATGTTATTCGGATCTGTCGTTTTTGGAGAAGTACCCGTGTCGGCACAATTCGTATCGGATGCGGGTGTGAGATTCGTATCGAGTGCGCACCCGAAATCCCGATACCCCGATACAGGAAAAGGAAAGGAGATGAAGGAATAATCGTCGTCTTGTACTCTATTTTTCACAGACAGGAAAAGAACAGGAGAATAAAAATATAAATAGATTAATCTTGCATATTATATATATATATATATATTATAAATATATATATATATATTATATAAATAAGGTGAGTGTTTGAATTTTGAAAAAAATTGTCCAACATGGACAAGAGAGAGGGGGAGAGGGAGTGGGAAGAGAGAGGGAGAGGGAGTGAGAAGAGAGAGAGAAAATAGTTAAAAAAAAATTATATCTTATAACCACTCTATTTTCTTAAATAGTTAAAAATAATTTATTATTATTTTTAACTGATTCAAGGGGGTGTAATGCTCAAATAATTTATTATTATTTTTAACTGATTCAAGGGGTGTAATGTTAGTCGTGTCGAAGACACGGGTAAATCCTAGTATATATAAATTATAGATGTTGGCCCAGTTACATAACTAAAACGATGAGTCAAATAACCAGATTGTTTCGAAATAGAATGTTTTAATACTTTCCGTTTAAACAGTATGCGTAGCAGATTATCAATGTATCAAAATAGAGATAAAAAGGATAAGGAAAGGAAAGTTGACATCGTGATTTATACTGATTCGGCCGAAGCGTACATCTAATCCCCGAAACCTTAGCCTCAAGCTTTCATCCTCTATCTTGAAAACATCTGTCTTAATGGTGACAAACAAACCAAACAAGTCGTAGTCCACCTTTTGTCTTTACCTAACATCTTAGTAGCTTTCTAAAAATACAACACCAAGACGAGCTGCTTACCATACTCTCCTAGTGCTTACGCTCTCTTAGTTTGTTTTGGGTAACAAAAGGAATTTTCTTGGCTACACTTGTGCTCAAGAGTTTAGGAGCCCAAGGCACCTCGGTAATGGACTACATTGCTTCTTGGCTTGGCCT
>JAOWBR010182426.1:0-10632 GCA_028571145.1 Dionaea muscipula | reverse complement strand
ATATCATAACTTGAACATATCTTTAAAGTGTGCCCAATCCAAAACTAGCTTTTAGTATAATATTTGTCTTGTGAACATATACCATACAAGAATCTTTAAAATCATATCTTTCGGTTAGAGCATCTGTCTTGTGAATAGACACTATAAAACAAATCCTTTAATCAAATCTTTCGGTTATGATATTTGTCTTATGAACAGATATAATAAAGCAAAACAAGCCATATTCACCCCTAGGGATATCCCTACTAACTTGAACCACAACTTGGTATTGCAACCAAGATCAATGTATTATCAAGCAGTAACCACCCAAGTCCCCTTGTAGCTAGAAAGAGTACCCATAGATGTTGTGACACCAGGAGTCGCCCCCCCCATAAGAGACTAATCCTAAGTGGCCGAAGTTACTTCCAAGGGACAACAATGTTATGTGGGATAACATCCCTTTACAAGCATAATCAACGGATTTTATCTTAAATCAAATCACTAGAAACAAACTAAAATTGTTTAACATTTAACATGAATCCCATCTCCACAAAGAGAACAGAATCTATCCTACCTCGATCATAGTTAAACCCATGTTTATCAATGAAATATATTTCAAAACCCCATAATAATAAAATATACTCCATCAATATTCTATCACAATCCCCATCGCAGAATGGTACAAGAAAGTACGTCTTTTATAATCATTAGGGTATAACCTAGAATAACTGGCACGTGGCACCCTAACGGTATAACCGACCCTCCTTGTGTCTGTGATTGACAAGACCATAATAAGACGTACTTTTAAAACATAGGGAAAACTCTCAAATCTATTAAAATATCTCAAAGACCCGTAGGTCGGCCATCAATAAATATGAGACATGAACCAATAATGAAAGCTACTACAGTGTATGCATACTGTAGACAAAGCAGAGGGTATAAAGAAATGATACCGGAATCGTGGATGATCTTTAACTACCCTCACCTGATTGGTTTAAAAGAAGGATAGTGTAACTAGGGTCTGAACGTGTCTCTTCCTCTGGCTCTGATTCAGTCACCAAGTCAATAAAGTTCCCTGCTCATCATATGAACCGGTACAAAAGCGAAAAGTGAATAATCTTACTAATAAATCACAAAACTTAAAACTATCTCCTAACTCACCAAACATCCCCTACTCTGTCTTACAATATTCTAACTTAGGTGATAAACATGTAACAAAAATATGGTGGATCAAACTCATGCTTTGAGTAACAAGAAAACAAACAAGGCAACAAGGAGGCAGATCAGACGACCGACCGGACGACCGGGCGGACGTCCGGTCCCCCGCGACAGAAAAATGACAGATTTTCTCCAAACTCGAAATACTTGCAATCAACTCCTAACTTCAATCTAGAAGTTCAATATCATCAAAAATACATCCAATGACATGTACAAACTCATTCAAAGCTCTTCCAATCACCAAATCATGATTTGGTTATAATAAAAATCACCTCTTTGTAAAATTAACCTAAACTTCATCTACATGCTTTTAACTCAAATAAGTCATCTTCATAGCATCAACTAGAGCCTTAATCATATCCTATATCATGCATAAGTACTGTCCAAAGTCATCCCATGATCATAACATAGCTAAATCATAAAGTCACTATAGTAAAAATCACCAAAACTTAATAATAGCATGGTTTTCTATATATTCATGCTTCCAAATCCTTATTTATACTAGTATCATCAAAATCAGAGATGAAATATACCTTAGCAGATGAAGGAAGACCAAATGGAACTCCTATTAGCTGATGATATACTCACTGAACTAAAGTATACACAAACCCCTTTGTTTTCTCTTCTCCCTTTCTCTCGGCCCTTATCTCCTTCTCTGCTCTCTTTCTTTCTCTGTCTTTACCTTCTGTTTCTTTTTCTTTCTTCACTTACAGCAGCAGCAGGGTAGTAGTAGACAAGTTTAGCAGGAGGTGGATCGTCATTCTCATGCGTGTCCTTAAGGAAATCAAAGTGATCTACTATATCCCATGCAAGGCAACACATGGAATCAACGGTCAACAATTTAGGTTGACATCCCTTGCTGTTCACGCGTGAAGGCTATCAGCAAACCAGGTAAACTCTAATCCTTATCTTCTATATATATATATATACTAACTAAAAGCTAACACAACTTATATAATAAATACACCATATCCCTAACACTAGGTTCTAAGCTTCTAAAAATCATAAAATTAGTACCATAAATCTCAATTTTCCGTAACGAACTCGACGACATTAAAATCGTTAAATTCCGATGTCATTTGTCCAAAATGACTATTTTATCCCCAAATACGTCACTTTTACGAAAAATCCAAATTAACTCCGAAAATTTCGAAAAATTCTTAGCTAATCATGATTAAATATTTCAAATTTATTTTGTTCCCGGTTAATCTGATATGGGGTATAACAATTACTGTTAGGAGCCGATTGGATATTGTATAGGATGAGGTGTATTAGTTATGAAGAAGGAGATAAGATATAGAGAGTGTATTATATTTGTAAGGTTTGTCTCATTGATATAATGTTTATAAAAAAAGGATTAAGATGTCAAAAAAGTGGTTTGATAATATAAAAGGGATAAGATGGGGTTCACTGTAAAAAGTAGAGAGAAACAAATCACTGTTTGAAGTGTATTAGCGTTTGCTGGCTTCAAACCTAACGAAAGCTAATAAATCTCAAACAGTGATTTTATACACCTTCTCCTTCATATGTTTTGTTTGGCAAATGATGTAAACCAATGGTTTGGCAACATATATCTTGTATATGCATATTCTCTTTGTTTTGCATGCAGCCAATCAAGACCTTAGTTACTTATGATTGTACTAGCGTAACCCGTGCACCGTATAGAGAAAAAAATTACAAAATCAAAAATTTCTTCTATCATCCCCCACTTTTACCCCATCTCACCCCTTATTAATGTGACACTTATATTTTAGAGAATTTATCTTTTTTGTCTTAAAATTTAAAATCAAGCTCTTTTGTAATATTAATTTGTCATTTTTTGTATCAAAAGGATAAAATGAACCGTAAAAGTGGGTCAAATAGTGCCTGAAAAAAATGCTGCTGTCCTTCAATGGTTTAAGACGTAAAAAAAACAGTTTTGTCAGTGGAACCGCTCTTTATACTGCTCTTTATACTATTTTTTCTAATTAGGATAATTGAGTGAGATGAAACTCTCACTTTTGATAAATGTCACAAAGAAAAAATGGATTAGACACTTGCCTATTTTTCTTAATTAGAAAAAGATAGAGTTTCAATGTCATTCAAGGAAAAAAAAGGGGAAAAGAAAACGAAACGACTATCAGGCAACGAAATTGATTAAAACGACAGAGGACGATCTCTAAACCCGAAGTACATCGGTTTCAGCCCAAACCCTAGCTAAACGCGACGCAGAAGTGGAGGCACCGGCACACTACCACCATTTGATTTGGCTGGTTTGGCTGAGACATCGGGCAAATCATGGGGTAAGTAACCAAAAGAGGGGGGTTGGGGTTGTTTGAATTTTTTTATGTGCAATTTGAATAATCTGTATCTTTGGATTATGTATTTTTTTTAAAAAAATTATATATTTATTTTTTATTTTTTAAAAATAAATAATACAGATATATAGATTGTTCAAACTGCACCAAAAAAAAATAAAATTGGAACAATCTCCCATCCCCTCCACTCTCTCTCCCTTTCGTGAATTGGTCCGTGGTTTCTATCCGTGCGGATAGAAAAATTGGGCTTGGTTTGGCTCCATTTCCCAGCCGACTACATTTTCTCTCTCTTTGGATCACGGTAAACACTTCCATCTTTTTGGTGCACATACACCAAATACACTAGACTATGGGTAGTGAACTTATCGGGGTAATTATTAGTTTTGCTAGTTAAATTACTTTTAAATTACTCTTTAAAACATGACAAAAAAAATGTTACAATATTTTTTTAATTAAGAAAAGTAGTCAAAAGAATACTGTAGAAAATAATTCAACTAATAAAATTAGGGTAATTAGCGACGAGCCACGACTATGCTTCTATGAGCACTCGACCACTCACGCATCCTATATGAGCATCAAATCCAAACAAAACACAAATTGATTATTTAAAAAAAAAAATCACAAATTGATTATGCCAAGACCTTTTAGAAGATACATATTAATTAACTGCAACAGAATACTGAAACTTACTCCACCATCATGGACAAGGACAACGTGTATATATACTCTACGGGCAAAATACATTTTATCTACACCAGGCTTCGTTCTCGCAGATGATTAGTCGATTCAATAAAGACTAATTTAGTTGGATTGTATCCATTCGATTTGATGCGTTTTGTACTATTCTCCCTTCATTAATGTAATCTACTTACTTATTTCATTGAATTCTTCTTTACTAATCAAAAAAAAAAAATCATTTGCAGAGGATGTATGGCCCAAAGTCAAATGACTCCAATCTCTTTATTTAGGAAGTGGTGACAGATTGGCCTCAAAATCGAAAGCAAGTCATAGAAACCACATATGAATATGTCAAACCAGTTTCCCATGCAGTCAAACTTTTCAAATACTTTTAAACGGTATGTTTAATAGACTGTTTCTTTTGAAGATAAGAACATGACATTAAACTAAATAATCTCACGGTGAGATAATCTCAAGGTGAGATTCTCACCCACTCCTTATCCCATATTTGGTAACGGATTTTGGAAGGTGGACATAGGATATGGGATTGAACTATTTTCTCTTGTATCCAATGAATGGTGAGATAAGGGTTAGGCGATAAAAAATTTTTATCGGACAATCTTATCTTTAAAATAAATAAATTTATAAAATCAACATATTATATAACTTATCCAATTCACTATCTCATCATTCTTTACCCCCTCTTCTTATCCTTATCACTAATTATCCCTATTTTCATATCCTTGTAAGAAATGTGGCCTCATACTCTTTGGGGTCAAGAAATTACTACACCATTAGCATCTGCATAATCTAATTAGACAATTGATATTCTCCTCTTTTTTATCTTCGGAGTCCACCACCAGTTGTGGACCTCGCCACTTTGCTGGATATGGTTCCTCGAATTTCAAAATCATCCATCTCGGTGCTTGCACCTGTTTAATCCCCCGAGAAGATCAAAGGTTTGAAATTATCAGGAACAAGATGATGATGACAACAACACCACATTTATTTTCCACGTCGACTGCAAATATCCACAAGGCTTCAATTAGATGACACTAAAAATCGAGCTGTATTAGTTATGAAGGGAGGATATAATAAGAAGAGTGTATTATATTTAAAAGGTGGGCCCACATTGATGTGATGTTTAATAATTGCGATTAAAATGTCAAAAAAAGTGATTTGATAATATAAATAAGAGATATGGTGGAGTTCATTGCAAAAAACAAAGAGGACCAGTTGATATAAAGAAGGTATTAACTTTAGCTGACCGCAGGACCTAGTTAAACACAATACACTTCAAACAATGAAATAATATGTCGCCCCTTTCATATCAACCGCCCGTATTAGTTTATACGACTACAATTTTTTCCCCCAAATCATGCATTAGCTTATACGACTCTCTCATCTCCCCTCCTTATTTCTTTTTGCAACATCCAAGCAGGGCCTAAGATACATGCCCCTAGCTCTGACAATTATAGGGAACTAGTTGTTGACTACCTAACACGCATTGTTTTAACATAATCCAAAGATTAAATTGGAGCTAAAAAATACAAAAAAAAAAAAAACAATAACAATAAAAAACAATATAATTGTTGCACCTGAAAAAGTCTATCATAGACCCATAAATCCTTCGCGCACGAACATCAAAGTCCCGGTCCGATCGGGCTAAAATGGCTCCGGCCGACGGAGAGCTAGGACCCGATCGGGCCGGATCGGCTGAGGGGAAGAGTTAAAGGAGGTAGGTGATTTCGATCTGCTCGTCCGAGATTTCAGAGCAAGCAGGTGAGAGGGTACCCCAATGTGTGACTTCGGGGAGACCGTCTCGATGCTGAAGTCAGCACATGTGAAAGATGCCCGAAAGCTCCTGCGGGAGGAGAACCGGGAAAAACAAGGAGAGAGCAGAGAGAGAAATCAAAAAGAGAGGTCAGCTATAAGTGGTTAAGTAGTGAATGAGCGAGATGGTCGGGCAAGGTGACGAACGACTAGGATTCATCGGCCGGCCAGGTTTTGGCCGGGCAAGGTGGTGGCCGGGCAGGGCACGATCGTGCAGTGTAATAACCCAGACGGTTATGGACAGTACTATTCCTCCGGACGGCGACTCCTCTTTAATAACATAGACGACAGCACACTCTTGAATAACGTAGACGACAGTCTTTCTGTTGCGGACGACACTTTTGTGTTCTTACATAGACGGGCCTCTTCTTGAACATAGACGATACTTGGACTTTGGAGACGACAACCCCAGTTAGCAGGGTAGCGGTGGAGCATAGACTCATCAACGGATCTTCCACCAATGGATCAACCAAGAAGGTTTGAGAGAGTCTGACAACCTTCCACTCAGTATTCCGCCGCAGAGTATGTCTTAATGAGGATGATCGCCAAAAGGAGTGAATTGAGGCCATGAAAGATGAAATGTCGTCTCTGTATGAGAATCACACCTTTGAGCTGGTGAATTTGACCAAAGGTAAGAGAGTTTTGGAAAAAAAAGTGGGTCTATAGAGTGAAGCGAAATGAGCTTACTTCTCAATCGAGGTATAAGGCCAGACTTGTTGTCAAAGGCTTCTGTCAAAGAAAAGTTATAGACTTTGGTGAGATTTTCTCTTCAGTGGTGAAGATGTCTTCAATCCGAGTTGTCTTAGGCTTAACTGCTAGCTTAGACTTGAAAATTGAGCAAATGGATGTGAAGACAGTCTTCTTTCATGGTAGATTGAAGGAAGAGATCTATATGGAGCAATCTAAGGGCTTCATAGCAAAGGGCAAAGAGAAACTTGTGTGCAAGCTGAAGAAGAGTCTTTACGGCTTGAAGTGGGCACCGAGGCAGTGATATAAGAAGTTTGAGTCAGTTATGGGGATGCAAGGCTACAAGAAGACTTCTTCAGAGATTCTCACAAGATGATTTTATCATTCTACTGTTATATGTTAATGATATGTTGATTTTTGGCAGGAACTCCTCTAAGATTCAGAGTTTGAAGGCGGGGTTGAGTAAGACCTTATGAAGAATTTGGGGCCAGCAAAGCAGATTCTTGAGATTTGGATCTCGAGAAATTGAAAGGAGAAGATTTTTTCCATGTCACAAGAGTAGTATGTTGAGAATGTGCTTTAAAGGTTCAACACGAATAGAGCTAAAGTGGTGAATTCCCTACTCGCAGCCCACTTTAAGCTCAGCACAAAGCGCAATGACCGTCTTCAGACGAAGAGATGAGAAAAATGGCAAAGCCGCCATATGTTTCAACAGTTGGTAGCTTGATGTATGTAATGGTTTGCGCAAGACCAAATATAGCTCATGCAGTGGTTGTAGTCAACAGGTTTCTATCCAATCCAAGGAGGGAGCACTCGGATGCTGCAAAGTGGATATTGAGATATCTAAAAGGGACTTCCGATTTGAAGCTCTGCTTTAGAAATGAGAAGCCAATGTTGGTTAGCTACACAAATGCTGATATGACTGGAGATGTGAATTCTTGCAAGTCTATTTCGTGATATATGATTACATTTTCAGGAGGAGTAATGTCATGGCAGTCGAGATTTTAGAAATGTGTCACATTGTCTACTACCGAGGCACAACTCATTGTAGGACTTCTAAGAAAGTTGTGTGGGTGAAAAAATTCTTGATGGAGTTAGGCTTCAGGCAATAGAGATATGTGTTGTATTGTGATAGCTAGAGTGTCATTCATTTGGCAAAGAACTCCACGTTTCACTACCGGTCCATGAACATCGATGTTAGGTATCACTAGATACGAGATGCTCTAGAAGAGAAGTTGTTGAAACTTGAGAAGATCCATACAGATAACAATGGAGTAGACATGATGACGAAGACGTTGCCTAGAGAGAAGTTTGGAGTATGCTGCAAGATCGCTGGAGTGGCGGGTATCCTTCACATGGTTAAAAAAGGGGAGTGTGTCAATGTGGATGTTACTCACACATAAGAGGGAGATTTGTTGTATATGTGTTAGTTTCCCACGTTGATGTTTAGGATTTTTCCCTCCCCCTTTGACTATATATATAGGCTTTGTTTATCTCAGATTGGTGGTGTGGGCTTTGGTGTAGGTTGGTAGAGTCTATAAATAGCTTTGCCTCTTCCTTGTTTTTATCATCAAAGTAATTATCAAAATATTACTTTGTACTCTTATTCGTATTAGAGTTTTGAAATTTTAGTCTCGTGATTTTAGTTCAAGTTTGATTCTCATAGGTTCTCTCACGTTATTTTCTCACAGGTTCATTCACAAAGACGAACAAGTTCCATCTAAAGCCAAACAGGTTGCATCTAGTAGGTTGAGACTCCAGTTTTCGCCCAACAAATGTATTGTAACCCCGGTCCCAAATGGGCTACAAAACCGAAGCACTACACGGATGTAACGCCACCTACGCGGAACATAATAGAACAAAAGGAATCGAAAACCCCAAGATCGAAGATTAAGGAGAAATAGGGACATAACAGAATAAACGGCAGTAGGGGATCAATTCACTAATAATGGAAGTGAATACAAAAGGAATCCAACCATTGTTCGCTAAACAATGATAAAAGATTGAACCTTTGAAAGGAACGACCAAATCCTAGCAATACAAAAGAAGGAAACCCTAACTGAGGGGGAGAACCACAAACCGAAGCCGATAGAATCGCTTCTAACGAACTTCAATCTCAATCCTGGACAATCTTCGCGCCTCTGGATGCTTCAAACTTCTTCTCTCTGATCTTCTCCAAGTCTTGAACAAGTTGCCAAAAGAAGCTCTCGCCGAAATAAACAAACAGAGACTTTTATGTTCAAAGCCCGCCGCTCGATGGGCGCCTGTCGGGTTACTCAAAACTCGACGAGAAATCAACTCCGTCACGGGCGTCCGACCCAAGCCTGTCGGGCGCCTGGTCTCCATGTGTCGGGTGCCCGACAATACAAAGTTTCCGCGCCCGACCAATCGCCCGAGGAAAACGGAAACTCGGCTAAAAAATTCATCAGACGTCGGACGCCTGATCCTCGCCCAACGGGCGCCCAACAAGCCTGTTGTACGCAAACTGTAGGAGATTCATGAACTGGTGCAAAGAACATCGTCGCACACCACAAAATGAATAACACCATATGATAATTTATAAAACCACATCAACGAAAGCTCAAGCATAATCACCCAAGCTGACACTTACCCCCTAAATCTAATGGCCGAAGAAGTCATTTAATGAAAAAAAATTCCAACCACCGTACGTGTAAATTGTATAAATACAACTACTTATATGGCTCTCCATCTTAGCTAGTGTACCTTAGGGTCTAATTAGATGGCGTAAAAGATGAGGTGCGTTAGTTATAAGATATAGAGGGTATATTAGTTATGAAAGAAGATAAAATATAGAAGATATTTATAAAAGGAGGATTAAAATATAAAAAAATAGTTTGACAATATAAAGCAAAGATAAAGTGAGGTTTATTATAAAAAGTAGAGATAAACAAAAAAATATGAATGACGTATTAGCTTTCGCGGATCTCAAACATATGAGAAGTTAATACGCCTCAAACAGTGAAATAATACGTTTTTTCTCCATATCTAATACAATCTAAAAAGTAAAAAAATATTAATTTGACAATATGGCACCTCAAATATTCCACTATTATTCCACTATTAGTTAATACGCTTTCCTCTTTTGGCCAACTAATCGGGGCAAGTTGGGGCCTTAATGGAGATGGACCCAATTAGCACATCCAAAATTAAACTGACACGTGTCAGAATATGTATGGTATAGCGAGCTATGATGGAGGTCCGCTGTCAGCACCGGTCCAAAAGGTTGACTTTTTGGGATCCTGTCGGCATGCTAAATAAATTTGCACTGAACAATTGAATGGTTTCTGTAGTCTCTTTTGGACTTTACCTGGACCTGACCAAATCTTTCCTAACTTGTGAATGATGAATATGAGGGCTGATGAGCGACTGTGACTTTGGCAACTGTTTTTCTTTCGTTCTTTCTACTCTACTTAATTGACATCTTATTTAAGTCCCTCCCAAAACACCAAAACTCTACCCACCCCCTCTAGCTATCTCCTCTTCCTAGCTCATCGATCTTTCTCAGGACCTCCCTCAAACACAAGCTTAGCAGGCGCCTGGATCTTTAACCCTGCCGGCCATGAAGCGCAAGTTCTATTCATTTCCTCTCCTCATCTTCCTTCTTCTCCTTATCACCTCTTCCACGACGGAGCCTGCCCGTCCGTTATCAACCAAAGAAGGTACAAATTAAAGCAGCTAGCTACGTATATATGTATTAATTGAAGAACTAGCTAGGGATTGATTAATTCGTTTACGTTGCAGGGGAAGGTAAGATTAAGAAACTGAATCTAATCACAGAAGGAGGGTGGTCTCATTTCGAGCTGGAGGATGATGAGTCACTTGATGTAAGCTAGCTTAGCTAGGTTTTATTAATTTCTAGTCCTTAAAGGGCTGGGCTGGGCTGGGCTGGGCTGGGCTGGTTCTAATTATATATATATGT
>JAOWBR010182415.1:0-10632 GCA_028571145.1 Dionaea muscipula | reverse complement strand
CCACTCCGTCTCCGGCGCCTCTCCCGGACGTCCGGTCGGACGTCCGGCACTCCGTCTTCGACTTTTCCTGCATCACTCGCGGACGTCTGTACGGACGTCCGTTGCTTCCTTTTCAGCTCCCGTGCCTTCGGCTTGGATCCAGCTTCGCACGAGTTGGTATTCGTCTTCTTTGGCCTCCCTGGAGCTTGCATGAATCAGCATCTCTTGTACGAACCCGCATAAGGCTACTTGAACGGCTCTCGCTCGCGATCTTGTCATCGGCCCAGTTAGAACCCGAACCGAATTGTCACCACCTGCTTGTGAGCCAACCGGTATCGTGTCATGGGGGGTACGGGATATTAGCTGCATTCAGAGAGTATCTCGGGCTTGCTACCAAAGCACCCTCCGAGCGGCTACCAAGTTATTATAGCAATTACAGAAATCGAGTCCTCCCAATCCGGTTGAAGAGCCACTTATGGAGGAACTCGATGAAATCTCGCTCGACCCTGAGCACCCAGACCACAACACACAGGTAGGATCCCAACTGGATCCCTCAATCCGTGCGGAACTTGTTAATTTTCTTACTGCTCACAAAGATTGCTTTGCATGGTCACACGTAGACATGACCGGGATTTGTCCCGAGATCTACACGCATGAACTTAACATCGATCCAAGTTTTCCTCCTGTTAAGCAGAAAAGAAGAAAGTTTGCTGTCGAACGAAATAGAATCATCAATGAGGAAATTCAGAAGCTGCTCGATACTGGATCCGTACGGGAGGTTCATTACCCTGACTGGCTCGCGAACGTTGTGATTGTCAAAAAGAAGAATGAGAAGTGGCGAGTCTGCATCGACTTTACGGACCTCAATAAGGCCTGCCCGAAGGACTCTTTTTCGCTCCCACACATTGACACGATGGTCGACGCCACGGCAGGACACGAGTTGCTCAGCTTCATGGACGCTTTCTCCCGATACAATCAGATCCTCATGCATCCGAACGATCAAGAGAAGATTGCCTTCATCACCGAGCGAGGGATCTTCTGCTTGAAAGTTATGCCATTCGGAATAAAGAACGCGGGAGCGACATAGCAGAGGCTCGTCAATAAGATGTTCGCGGACCAAATCAGCAAGACCATGGAAGTCTACATAGACGATATGCTTGTCAAATCAATTTCAGTAAACCAACATTTGAGCCACCTCGAGCAGACATTCCAGGTCTTGAGAAAGTACAACATGAAGCTAAACCCCGCGAAGTGTTCGTTCGGGGTTTTCTCCGAAAAATTCCTCGCATACCTCGTCACCAGGCGAGGGGTGGAAGTCAATCCAGAACAAATCAGGGCTATTTAGAATATTACCTCCCGACAAACATGAAGGAGGTTCAGAAACTCACCGGACGATTGGAAGCACTAAGTAGGTTCATCTTAAGGTCGTCCGACAAGTGCAAACATGTTTTCACAACTCTGAGAAAGAATAAAGACTTTCGGTGGACCAACAAATGCGAAGCTGCTCTTCAACAGTTGAAGGACTATCTAGCCAACCCTCCTCTCTTGTCAAAACCGATCAACCATGAGAAGCTTTGTATCTACTTGGCCGTGTTCGAAGTTGCTGTCAGTTAAGTACTAGTTCACGAGGAGGATGGCAGACAACATCCTATGTACTACGTCAGTAAGACTTTGCTCAACGCGGAAACCAGGTACACGCAAATGGAGAAGCTTGTTCTAGCACTAGTGGTGTCCGCTCAGAAGCTAAGACTCTACTTTCAAGGGTACCCCATAACGGTGGTATCAAGCTTCCCTCTCCGAAGCATCCTCTACAAGCCAGAGGTAACCGGACGTTTCGCAAAATGAGCGATAGAGCTTACCGAGTACGATATCAACTTTGAACCTAGGACTGCGATCAAGTCTCAAGTACTTGCTGATTTCATCAACGAGTTTTCGATCGAAGTTCGAGGTAAGGCAGAAGCTGAGGTAACTGAAGCAGATCAAAAGGACAACCTCGAGTGGAAACTTTTTGTTGACGGAGCCAGCAATATCAAGGGGAGCGGCCTCGGAATTGTACTCACCTCCCTGAGCGGAGACGAAGTTCAACAAGTCGTACGCTATGGATTCTGAACGATCAATAATAAAGCGGAGTACGAAGCCTTGATAGCCGGCTTACATTTCACGCTAAGCCTCGGGGCCAACCGCATCCAAGTCAGTTCAGACTCCCAGTTGGTGGTCAACCAAGTGAACGGCTCCTACCAGGCTAAAGATCCGAAAATGATAGCCTACCTGGGTTTGGTAAGAGATTTGCAGACAAGATTCGAAGGTTTTTCGATAAACCGGATACCAAGGGAAGAAAACAGTCATGCGGACGCATTAGCCAACCTAGGAGCATCAGTGCAATCAAAAGGAGATCTCGCGATCCAATCATTTACCTGCAATGGCCCGTAATTCACACAACTTCATCACCGGTCGCAGAAATCTCATCAAACGAAGAGGATTGGACAACTCCTCTGTTCTCCTATTTGTCTGAGGGACAACTCCCTCTCGATAAGGGGGAGGCAAGAAAAGTCAGAACAAAGGCCGTGCGACTCACTATTTTCAAAGATCGGCTTTACAAAAAGTGGTACGGAGGACCCCTGTTGAAATGCGCTCGGCCAAGTAAAGTAGTCCAGATCCTAACAGACCTCCACGATGGAGAGTGCGGAAACCACTCTGGCGGACGAAGCCTCAGCAGCCGAGCACTAACCTACGGGTACTATTGGCCCACGATGAGGAAAGATGCAGCTGAATTCGTACGAAGATACAGCAAATGCCAGCATTTTGCCCAGGTATTGCACTTACCTCCCGAACGACTAAGTTCTATTTCCTCCCCTTGGCCTTTCATGAAGTTGGGAATGGACATAGTTGAAAAGTTTTCAACCGCCCCGGGACAGAAAGTCTACATGTTAGTGCTAACAAACTACTTCTCCAAATAGGTCGAGGCGGAAGCCTTTGCAGGGATTCGAGACAAAGAAGTACAAAGTTTCATCTGGAAGAACATCATCTGCCGGTTCGGAATCCCAAAAGAAATCATCACGGACAACGGATCGCGGTTCATAAGCTTTGACTTCCATGACTTCTACAAGGAGTGGGGAATTAAGCTAAGCTTTTCAACTCCAAGGTACCCCCAGGTGAACGGACAAGCCGAGTCCACCAACGAAACAATCATCTGCACACTCAAAAGGAGGCTCGACAAGGCTAAGAGCAAGTGAGCGGATGAACTACCTGGAATACTATGGTCCTACCGAACCACCGCACGAAATTCCCCCGGTTCAACACCATTCTCGCTCGTATACGGGGCGGAGGCTGTAATCCCAACCGAGATTCAAATCCCCTCATTCAGAAATAAATTTTCGGACGAATTCAACAATAGCAGACAACTCACCCAAAGTTTGGACACGATTGACGAACTGAGGGAGTCAACTGCCGAGCAAACGACAATCTATCAACAAAAGCTCGCTCGACACTACAACAAAAGCATAAGAATCAGAATCTTCCAACTAGGAGATTGGGTCCTCCGACGTGTATTCCAGAATGTGACGGAAGGGGGCGCCGACAAGTTGGGCCCCACATGGGAAGGACCGTACCTGGTACCGGAAGTCATCGGACGCGGCGCTTACAAATTACAAGCACAAGAAAGACGCCCAATCAACAACAGCTAGAACGCTACGCATTTAAAAAGGTACTACTTCTGAAACATGTAAACAAAAAACGAGAGCGATTCCAAAGCTAATAAAAGTAGAGTTATTACATCAGAAAGTTTTTAAACATGACCGAACGTTTTCTCTTTCAAACGTCCCCTAAATAATCAAACTCACCTCCGTCATGGTCGATCAGATCCCCTTCCAAACCCTCGATTTGATCGACAGCGGCAACTTCCTCCTCAGGGGAAAGCTGCTCCATCCTTTCCCAATCTTCGATCGACTCTTTCCATGTGTCTGATTTTCCCTCTTTAAACTCTTTCATCAGTTGGGCCTTGACCTTAACCATGGCCTTCACAGCAACATCCTCGAGCTGGGAGTAGAGATCTTCTCCCCTTTTTCGCTCGGCCTCGAGATCTTCTTTCAAACGATCTACCTCTTTTCCCAGTTTTTTCTCATTTTTTTTCCTTCTCCAAGTACGCACGGCGCAGGTCTTTCGGCTCGGTCTATAAAGAGCTGTTGGAAGTAGTCAAGGACGAAATCTTCTGCCCGGCTTCCTCGTACGACTCTTTAAGAAAAATGACCGATTGCAAGACTTATCCAAACGAATGCAACGGGATTAGCCCCGTTCAAAACAAGAAAATCCCAACCAAAAGAAAATCTCAATTATCTTACCCTTAAAGACTGTTGTACGCTAAAATCAGTGACCTCAGTCATACCCATTTCCTTATACCTCTGGACACCCTTCAGGAAAATAATACCTTCGAACGAACTCGAAAGAGCACCAGGGTTCGCAAGTATAGAGTCCTCCTCAGAAAACTTTAAAGTAACTCCTCCACCTGCCTCAACCCTTAGATCCTCCACCTGCTCATCCCTTTTTCTTTTTGGCCGAGCGGCCTCCAAGCTGGACGCTTTCTTCCCTTTGTCCTTCTTTGCGAACGTCCTCTGCTTAAACTTCGCGCTAGTATCTTTCAAGTCAAGTATAATAAACTTTCCTTTTCCATTTCGTCAGCAAATGTCCTCTCCTTGCCTGACAGAGGAGGGAGCAGCGTCAAGTTGTAACCTAAGACCTCGAACGACCTTAGGATAAATAAGTACGAGCTATAAAAGTACGGTGGGGGATACCAAGTACCTGAGGATAGCTCGACCGAGCCCTAAAGACCGTACGACGTAAGGTACTCCTCCGATAGCAAGACGCTACAGTCCCGCTCTTTAACTCTCAATCTCTCGATCGCTTTAACAATCACGATCGATTAATCATAACCCCCGTGCGGAATTCCCTTTAGATCTTCACTTACAAAACAGACATATAGATAAGTCTCAGTAAAATCAATCATGACTACCCTTAACCAAAAGTAATAGTTACCTATGATCCTCCATTCGTACGGAATGCTCCCACGATCAATATCACCAGCCGTAGAGGGATCTTATAAAAAGTTGTCCAGCCCGACGAGTTCCAATCTACCCGTTCTAACGGACGAGGAACCCATAGTTCGATCGAACCCGGGATACCATATTGCCTCCTAACTCTTAACAATACTGCTTCATTAAAAACAGAGGGAGCTCTGGAAAGAAGAATGTTCTGAGGTGTCGTCCGGATCAAGATTTCGTACGATAAAGTTGATGCCTTAGGGGTCACCCTCCCTATAGGAACGTCCTCGTCACTCCCACTTGTGGAGGTCTCCTGACTATCCGGACTTGCAAACCTAGTTAGTCCATCGAAGGCTGCAACTTCGTCCCCAACCTCATCTAAATCTACGGCAGTAACTTTGGCTCTCTTTTTAGTAACTTTGGCTCTCTTTTTTCCTCTCCCCATACCCTTTTATGACAAGCAATGCAAAGAATTGAAGATAAAAATACAAACGGAACAAGAACAAATAAGAGACAGCAGCAAAAGTGTATATTGCCAATTCAAAACATAGGCACCACAAAGGAGTTCCAAAATAAAAACTAAAACAAACTATAATTTTTTCAGAAGCACCCCTATAATCATTTATTCGAAAGATTCATCCATAGAATCAGTCAGGGAAATCGTCTCAACAGGCCCATCAATGAGGAAATTCTTCCATTTGCAATTCCTCTCCAGGAAATACCGAATCCTCTCCTTCGGAAACCAAGGACGGACATCAACCACCTTCTTCCTGGCCCTCACAGATTTCACAACACCGCCATTAGAGGACCCTGGTTCAAGCTTGCTCCTCGCAACAACTTCGGCAGGTTTTGTTTCGACAAAAAGTCCACAAATGACAGTTACCTCTTGAGTATCCCATGTTGATTTTGTTCCCAGAACTCGACCCATTTTGCCCATTTTTTGAAGCAAAATAAAGAAATATATACGGGTATTTTCGAAGAACAAGATGTCAAAGAGAAAACAAAGAAGGGAAGAGAAGTAATCGCAAGATTTCTTAGGAAAGAAGAAGAAAATGATCATCGCTTACCTGATCACGATAGAAAACCTTCTCGGAAGGCTTCAATGACATCTTCCCTCTCTCTCTCTCTCTCTCTAGAGAAACCTCCCGCTTCTCTCTAAAAACTAGAAAGAACTTTTTTTGAAATGACGAAGACGAAGAGGTTAAGAAACCCTTCATAAAACTCCCTCACGATATTCGAGGAGCACTCAATTACATCCTGAACACATGACACTACCCCAATTGGCTGTACATCAGGAGAAGCGGCGCGGCAGGTCACATCTGATTAGGTCACATCACATCCCATCAAAACCCTATGAAAAATAGGCGCGAAAACCCTAAGAAGGAAACACCTTTTTTTAGTAGATGATCCGAACGAAGCAGCAGGGTGGAAACTATCGTAAAAGCCGAGGTCCTACCTCGCATCTCCTTTTCCGAACGATTCGATTCGTTCAGACCACGAGGGCCTACCTTGTGGAAAGCCGAGGGCCTACCTCGCATCTCTTTTTCCGAACGATTCGATTCGTTCGGACCACAAGGGCCTACCTTGTGAAAAGCCAAGGTCCTATCTCGCATCTCTTTTTTCGAACGATTCGATTCGTTCAGACCACAAGGGGCTACCTTATGGAAAGTCGAGGGCCTCCCTCGCTTCTCTTTTTCCGAACGATTCGATTCGTCCGGACTACAAAGAGGGCCGACCTCATACAACCCTCAAAATCAAACTACTCGAGACAATCGAATTATCGCATCAAAATATAGGAACTATTCTCTGTCTTAGAAACTACTAAACTAGAGAGTGGGGTGACTAACTGTATTGGTAAATTTTAGGCTTAGCCATAAATGGCTCATGACCGTATGGGCCAAGGCCCACTAGGCCAAAGTTTAACCAAGTCAAACTTTGACCAACTTCAACAAAGAACATACAAGCAAAGGACCGATCAGCTATCAGTTGTAACCAACTCAACCACCCAGGTTGATTCAGTCAAAGATATAACAGACTTTAAATCACTAGCTGACCGACAAGAGACCCTATATAAACCCCTATTTTTTTGACCCAGACCATTCATTCACATTCTAAGAATCATTCGCTCAAATTGCGCTAAAATGAATACTCTTAAACCCTCATTCCTCCAAGAAGCATCGACTTCCAGTTTCCCTCGTTCGGCCTACTGTCAACCGTTCGACTCTTTCATCATTAATTCCCGTGAACGTTGCTTCAATCCATTCGAAAATTCAAGAACCGTCCACGATTCCTCTGGAGAATCGTGTGATTGCACCATTTTAAAGACCTTTGGTTCTTCCTTCTTTCCTCTTTTTCCGTTCCTCTAGAATATACTGTTTTCTACTATTCTGTCCTCCCATAACTCTTGATTGTCTAGCTTAAATGGTCAGGACCTTTCCTAAATCATCATTCACGCAAGATTTGACGCGAACACACATTATGAGGTTAGAAGACTTGGGCTCACCTATAATATGCATTGTCACCTAAATGATAATTAATTTAAAATAATGGATTTAGGCATATTCATGGAATGTGATTGAATGCATAGCATCTCTTTTCTTTTCGTGGCTTGCTTATTTCATTGTTTGAATTAATTGATCATGTTAGTAATAATTGTGTACCATACTAAAGCGTCTCTCAATTTTATTGAATTAAATTAGATTCTATGGCCAATTCGAGTAAAAGCATTGTTAATGATCTCCAAAAGGAAGAAAAGTTGGTTGAGCATAATGATTTACGGCGTCGTAAAATCAAACTTCTCCTGGAGGATCATGAGGTTTTACAACCCATCACTCACACTATGAAGAACAATAGACTTGCCGCGGAGGCACTCGGTCCTACCTTAAGGAGGGGCAATACTATGAAGAAGTTTAAAAGAGAAACAAGAGAAGGAAATAAGGTGAAGGTTCAAAAGAATGGAGCCTGTTTCACCTATGGGAAGCCTGATCATTTTGCTCGTGATGACACTGAGAAAAAGGTGTGCTTAACTCCCTTTGACCTATGTTACTCCTTGGTTGCATGTTGCTCTATGCTGGCCGAGTCAAACGATTCTTGGATTGTTGATTCAGGAGCCATACAACACATGACTAAGGATAGGTCAGCTTATGTGGAGTATCAATGGATACCTGCTGGGAGCAGAAAGATTTTTATAGGAAACAACACTTATTTAGATGTGCTTAGAATTGGCACATGCAAGTTGGACTTGCGAGGTGGCCGGACGCTCTACTTATATGATGTGTTGTATGCACCTGGAATCCGTCGGAACCTAGTTTCTGTAGTCTCTCTTCTCAGTTTGGGTTTTAGACTTCTATTTGAAAATAATGGCTTTGTACTGTCTTTGGACGATCTTGTCTATGGTTATGGTTTTGTTAGAGATAATTTTATTATGTTGGATGTTATTTCCAATTTGAATAATAATGTCTCTACAAGTTGTCTTTCTCATGATGCCAGTGTTAACAATGATGCTGATAGAGATAACATTATGTGGCATACTAGATTAGGACACACTGGTTTTGACGGAATGAGTAGGTTAGTCAAACAGGGTTTTCTTGGACCAACTGATAAAGTGATTTTACCTACCTGTGAACCTTGCCTTAGTGGAAATGCAACTAGAAAACCATTTGGAAAAGTTAAGAGGGCTTTAACTCCTCTAGATTTGATACATTCTGATGTGTGTGATCTGTTGAATGTAAGAGCTAGACATGGTGCTCGTTATTTCATGACATTTATAGATGATTATACTCGATTTGGTCATGTCTATTTGATATCGCATAAGTCAGAAGCATTAGATTGCTTTAGACGATATGTATCTCTGGTTGAGAACTAGTTAGATAAAAGCGTGAAGATGCTTATAACCAATCGAGGTAGAGAATATCTATCTCAATAGTTTAGGGAACTACTTCTCTAGAGTTGATACGTTCTGATGTGTGTGAATTGTTGAATGTAAGAGTTAGACATGGTGCTCGTTATTTCATCATATTTATAAATGATTATACTCAATTTGGTCATGTCTATTTGATTTTGCATAAGTCAGAAGCATTAGGTTGCTTTAGATGATATGTATCCCTGGTTGAGAACCAGTTAGACAAAAGCGTGAAGACGCTTAGAACCAATTGAGGTAGAGAATATCAATCTCAACATTTTAGGGAACTGTGTGATGAAAAGGGAATAGCTAGGTAGCTAACCATTCTTCATACTCCGCAACAAAATGGAGTTGTAGAGAGGAGGAATAGGAACCTTATGAATATGGTTAGATCCATGATGGCGCAGGCGAACCTCCCTATTTCCTATTGGGGAGATGCGCTACTAACTGTGGCCTATATCCTAAATCGGGTATCCTCTAAGTCTGTACGCTCTACTCTCTATGAACTATGGACAGACAGGAAGTCTAGCCAGGACCACTTGTGAGCCTGGGGCTCAGCAGCTTATGTTCATATAGACTCTCACCGTTACGGAAAACTAGGCCAAAGAGGGAAGAAGTTTGTATTTATCAGATACCCAGAGTCTTCTAAGGGCTATGTTTTCATAGGTGAAGATAACAGTGGGAGGGTAACTGAGATTGAATCTCGTGATACCACTTTCTTAGAAAGTGACTTTCCCAATTTCGAATGTGCTATCGAAGACTTCCGTTTCTATGAGATGGAAGGTTTGGAGAATGACTTCACTGACCCTGTGACGGAGGGGGGGACTAGTTTCATTCCTCCCAAGGACAGTGGGAGTGACATTCTCAGAGGACAACTCGCTGAGGAGTTAGATCCTATTAAAATCTTATCGTGCAGAAGCGTGCGAGGTAAGGTTCCTCGCCGATATTTTGGCATAAAGGAGGAGGCTTTATTGGGAGCACCTGACAAGATTAATTCAGAAGCTATGCGAGAAGATTCTGTAGTGGAGATGATATAGGGGGATTTTCCCCTATAGAGATGTGGCCAAAGGGTCCGAGATGGAACCGTCTGACCTGACCCGACTGAACCTGAGCCCTCGGTCAAACCATAGTCAAACCCGGTCAACCCTGGCCGAATCCATCCTGGAAGATTCCCCATCTCACCACGAGCACGTGGACGCAAACCGTTCGTCGATCGGAGCTAAAACGAGCTTAAACAAGCTTCCCAAAGTTCATCGCACGAAACCACTCAAGAACCCTACCCGGGCTCCTTGCCAGGGTGCCCTACCCGGGCTCCTTACCCAGGAACCTTGCTCGGGTACCCTGCTCGGTGGACCTTGCTCGGGTACCCTGCCCGGGCGCCTTGCTCGGTCTTCTCTCTCCTCCCTTGCCTATAAATACGCTTCCACTCCCTCATTTCTAGGCATCCGGACTTGGACTGACCATGCCTTAGCCAGAGCACCCTTCTCTCTCACTGCCCGGGAGCCTTGCCCGGGCCACTTGCTCGGGATACTTGCCCGGGGACTTGCCTTGACCTTGCTCGGGCTGCCTTGCCCGGGCCACCTCCCGACCTTGCCCGGCTTACCTTGCCCAGGCCATCTGTTGACCTTGCCCGGGCTACCTTTGTCACACCCCACCCCGGGTGGACCGGCGTACGCCCCGTGAACCCCCTCTCACGGACCGGACAAGCCTAAACCCAAA
>JAOWBR010182404.1:0-10633 GCA_028571145.1 Dionaea muscipula | reverse complement strand
TTGAGTGGAAAGGGAGTTGGGATGATCAGTTGCCATTGGTAGAGTTTGCGTACAACAACAGTACTCACTCGAGTACTGGAGTTGCACCATATGAGGCATTATATGGAAGGAGATGTAGATCTCCAGTGTGTTGGTATGAGGTTGAAGAGAGGCAAATGTTAGGTCCAGAGTTAGTAGAGGAGGCCAGCCAGAGGATTTCTGTGATCCGGGATCGACTGTTGACAGCTCAGAGCAGACAAAGGAGCTATGCAGATCGACGACGGAGAGATTTAGAGTATAAGGTTGGCGACATGGTCTTTTTGCGGGTTTCTCCTTGGAAAGGAGTGATCCGGTTCGGGAATAAGGGGAAGTTGAGCTCACGTTTCATAGGTCCTTTTGAGATTCTAGATAGGATCGGAGCTGTATCCTATAGACTTGCCTTGCCTCCTAGTCTTGCGGATGTGCACAATGTTTTTCACGTCTCGATGCTGAGGAAGTACGTGCACAGTCCGACGCATGTGATTGATTTTGAGTCATTGAGGGTTCTGGAGGATTTGACTTATGAGGAGCAGCCCGTAGAGATCCTTGATTCTAGGGAGAAAATCTTGAGGAACAAGTCCGTGCAGCTCGTGAAGGTGCTTTGGCGCAACCACGCGGTGGAGGAGGCCATGTGGGAGCGTGAGGAGGAGATGCGGGAGAGATACCCACACCTTTTCACTTGAGGTATGATTTCCTTTTTACGATCTCGAGGACGAGATCTTTTTATGGGGGGTAGAATGTTATACCCTGTGTTTTTATATTTATTTTTATATTATTTTATGCTTATTTATGATCGATATTTCATTTTTAAGGTTTTCAGTTTTTCGATGAATAATAACCCCGTGAATAGTATTCTCGGGTTTTGTTCGACAGATTTTGCGACTTTTTGCATCGCATATCATACGGACAATTTGAGGATATCGGCACGACCGGTACGATGAGACTTGAATTTTAAGTACCATATTGACGTATGTGGAATGTACCCATTTTTTGGGATTTGACGGTTTGTGAAGTGATGGTTTTCGAGATTTCGAATTTGGGCTCGTTGTGATCGTCTCGAGATTTTATGATTTTAGATGATGAGTTTATGACTTGACGGATTCGTTTCCTTAGCGTGATTTTTGGTTAATGGTTTAGAGGTTAAGTGGTGTGTTAGGTGGAAGTTGAGTGTGGTTTTGGGTTTTAATTAATAGGTGGTGTGTGTTAGTGTATATGTGATGATTTTGGGGTGTGCTAGGGGCTATCTCTAGCCCATATGTCTACCATTTGACTGAGCAACCCAAGGGAGATAGAGGAGAAGAAGAAGGAAGGGAGAAGAAGAAGAAGATTGAAGAAAACTTGGGTGTTCTTGAAGATTTCATCACTTCCTTAAGGATTTGACCTAGTTCTTGGGTGTGTTTAGTTGGTGATCACTTGTGGCAACCTTAGGAAGCTTGTGAATTCATCCCCTTGAAGTTTTTTAGGTAATCTCATTGTTGATTTTCAAGTTCTCCATGAAATCAATGCTTGAGAGGATTGTTCATGTGGTGATTTAGTGATTGGCATGTGATTGAAGGTCTTGAATGGTTTCATATGGTTTGTAGCATGTTTTATGACTTGTATGAGGTGTTTTGATCATGTTTGGTTGAGGTTTGAGATGTGGATCGTGTCTTGGAATTCCATAGAAATTCTGCAGATCCCAGGACCGGATATCCGGTGGTGCCAACCGGATAGCCGGCTCAGCTAGGCAGTTTCTGCCTCCGTTTGCACCAAAAAGCGGATATCCGGTCAGGGGACAACCGGATATCCGGTCAGGGGACAACCGGATATCCGGCCCCTGAGTCTGTGTATGAATGAATTTCGTCCGGTTTGACTCTGGGTTTTGGGATTCTTTAGGGGTGATTCGGGGATGACCCTAGACACGTGTTAAAGGTTCTCTTAGGCATGTTTAACGTGGTATTAGCTTCGTAGATTGTCGACTTGGTATTTTTCACCGTTTAGTGGATTTTGAGACTTTGATTGCTTATGTGTAGTAGGATGCATTGGTGGTTCCCACGATCGATTTGAGCTTGATTAGAGGATCATTGGTGGTTGGTTGAACGTGATTGCTCAGGTGAGTTGACTTATGGACTAATGGTACTTGAATTAAAAGTTTTCTCATTGTTTTCCATGTTTTAAATTACGGTTGGTTATAGCCATTGATGCATGATTCATGGTTTAAATTATGCGTTTGATATTGAACTTCGACCGTAGTGTCGTTACGACTTGTATGCCTGTTGTGGTTTTGGACATGAGATATGGATGCTAGATTTGAAAGTCCTTGGAGTGCTTCTCTTATGAGAAACAAGGCCACCTTCGGGTGTCACAACGTCTTCATACACTTTCTGTTCACGGCAGAGGGACTAGGACGGTTACCTCTTGATGATTCATGTACGCGGTGGTGCCATGCCAGAGTGTATATCAAGTAAGCGGTATTGGGGTAACCTAGCTGAGTGATTATGTTTTTACATGGCCAAATGTTACATCCTATCTCCTTGGTCCTTGGATTTGATTTGGATGTTTATGGTTATCATGGTAGCATGTTTTGAATGATTCATACAGATCGCATGTTTTTTTTCATTTACTATTAAGTGAAATTTCATCTCACCAGCTATCGCTAGCTGACGGATTTTACCCCTGCTTGTTTTGGCAGGTGACACTTGACTTGTAGATGGATGCGGCGGGGAGAGGTGGATGCCTCTTAGGATTTTTATACTTTTCTTTCCGTCGCATGACATGTTTTAGTTACACTTTGATTTTATTTTAGACCAGATGGTCTTTTTGGATGGTTTTGATTCCCGTAGTGGGATTTGATATATTTGATGTGCTTCGAGTTAGTTATGCTTTCATATCTTTTAGGATGATGGTATATATTGTATTGATTGTTTTGTTTCTATTATTGGCTTCAATGACTCGTGGACACCCCATGGGTTATCGCCGGTAGCACCCGGTTTCGGGTGTTACAAAAAAATCAATGTGAAGGACTCCTAAGCCCCCAAGAGCTACCAAAGATGTTCTCCAAGCTTCCCCAACAAGATTCAAGGAAGAACTAAGGAAAAAGATGAAGAAATCTCTAAAATCCCATGAATCTCCTTAGCTTCATTCTCCTCTTCTTCTCTTGCTCTCTCTCGTGAAGGGGCAGCAGAAATAGCCTGAGATTCATCCCCAAAACAAGCCAACACCTCACATATACACTTTAAACACTCCACCCACTCCTAATAAATGCTTAAACCACAAAAGTCAACAAAGAGGGCTCTTCCAAAATCCTGTAACATTCTTAATCCTCTCGTCACGCGTGGAAACGAATCCTAAATGCCTCAAAGTCACCACCAAATATCACGAAATTAAATCATGGTCCCAACGAACCTAAATTCGAAATCTCAAAAACCGTCTTACCATAAACCGGCTAATCTAGAAAAATTGGTGTAATCAGCATACGTCAATATGGTACTCGTTGATCATGTCTCATCATCCCGGTCGTGCCGGTATAATCAAATCGGTCGTACGACATGCAATGCAAAAAGTTACCGAATGGCTATATAAAACCCGAGAGCACAATTCACGAAAAATACTATCCACCGAAAAATAAAAAATCTCCAATATGATAAATTAATCACAATGAGCATAAAACAATATAAAAATGATCATTAAATCACGGGGTATAATAGGGAGGACTCCGCGAGGGGTGGTGGAAGATTTGTTGGTGAAAGTAGACAAGTTTATCTTCCCTATAGACTTTATTATCCTCGACACAGAGGATGACTATGATATATCCCTCATCTTAGGATGTCCAGTTTGAGCCACTGGACGTACACTTATAGATGTTCAAAAGGGGGACATAATTCTGAGAGTGAGGAAAGAAAAAGTTACTTTTAATGTCTACGACGCTATCAAGCAGCCCGGTGATGCTGCATCTTGCTTTTTCCTTGATGTTTTTGACATTCCAGTAAAGATATTTTTATAGAAAAACCTTTGCTAAGATATGGCGGAGGTTGACTCGGTAGAGGCCAAGGAAGAGGAAGAAGTTTGCGCCACAGCTAATGAAGAGGAGCTAGGGGTGACAGAACCTTTTAAAGAAAGTTGTGGTGAGGCTCACGTTGTGAGTCAAATTAGTTCATATTATAAGCCAAGGTTTTAAGCCTTAGAAACTAAAGGACGAAAACCTAAGCTATATGTTGAAACCCCACCGAAAGTTCTGGAATTTAAACCTCTCCCACCTCATCTTAAGTATATTTTCTCGAAGGAATTGATTCTGTACCATTAATATGTTCTTTTGATTTGAATGCAGGTGAGGAAGAGAAGCTTCTAGATGGTCTGAAGCAGCATAAAAGAAATTTTGGATGGCAAATGGCTGACATCATAGGGATAAGTCCATCCGTGTGCATGCACAAAATTTTGATGGAAGATGAGCACAAAACGGTGGCCTAACCTCTGCGACGCCTCAATCCAGTTATGCAAGAGGTGGTCAAGAAATAAGTTATCAAGCATCTGGATCTTGGGATTATTTTAACCATATCCGATAGGAAATGGGTAAGCCCTGTGAAAGTCGTACCGAAGAAAGGCGGGATCACAGTGGTAGAAAATGAGAACAACGAGCTTCTTCCCACCAGACTTGTCACCGGATGGCGTGTCTGCATCGATTACAGAAGACTTAATAACGCCACAAGGAAGGACCACTTCCCACTTCCTTTTATTGATCAGATGCTAGACAGATTGAGTGGTCGTGCTTTTTATTGTTTCCTCGATGGGTACTCAAGATACTTCCAAATCGCCATCAACCCAAAGGATCAGGATAAGACCACTTTCACTTGTCCCTATGAGACTTTTGCTTATCGCTGAATGCCCTTCGAATTGTGTAATGCACCCGCTACTTTCCAGCGGTGCATGATGGCCATCTTCCACGATATGGTGGAAGACTTTTTAGGAATTTTTATGGATGACTTTTCAGTTACTGGACATAGTTTTGATGATTATTTAACTAACGTAGCTTGTGTTTTAAAACGTTGCGAAGAGACTAACATGGTCTTGAATTGGGAGAAGTTGAACGATTAGGAACAACAAGTTTACTGCCTCATCGAGTAATAATAAAGATATCGATCCCATAGGGAATTCTCCATAACAGTATTTATCAAATCCGTGATTCTTAAAACAGTGAAGCAATAAAATAGAGATGACAGTGAGAAATGAAAGGGCTGGAATTATAAATGGTGGTAATTGAAGTGTGAATCCTAAAGCTACAACCTCTTTGACAAGGTCCACTCAACAACCACTCTAAGTATTATGGAACAGCAGTTAGGCAGGACCGATCCTAGGATCGCTGAACTATTTCCGCGGAATTAACCTTAGAGGTGATCAGTACTTGTACCACGGCTATGAAGGGAGATGTTGCAACAAAACTTTGAGAATGGGAAAAGTAAAGTAAAGCAGTAAATGCGAGAAAGAAAGTGCGAAATTGTATTAAAATGGTTTTGGTCACAAGGACCTTGCTCGCAATGAATAATGATAATCACAAGGATCGATGGGGATCGCGTTGATCACTTTACACACTTTGAATCCTTACATTCTCACTGTTGGAAACATACGAATGTGGGAAGACTCCTCCTAATACAAAACTAGCACTCTGTTCACTCTTCTATCACAAGGTGTTTTAGCAAGCGTCTAGCTTAGATTGATCTCAAGAGCTCGACCCTTTGATTGAAGCAACTTGAAGAGTATTTATAGACTTTCCGAGGAGGAGCCAATCAGTTGAAGTTCATCCTTATCCATGAGAGATTCCATCTTTTGTTCCAACAAGAAGATCCCTAGAGGGTAAGTGTGAAAGTAGAGGGGAAATCAGGAACTAAAATGCAACTGCCAGGCCAGGTCAGAAAAGAAGTGGGGCGACAGCAACCATGGCGTCAGCCTCAGTAGCGTCAGGCAGGTAACAGGCTTCACCATGATCTCGTAGGGACTGAGCGACGCCATGGCGTCAAGAGCTTCTATCTTAAGAAGGGCATCTCCAACTCTAGATTGGACACTATGGGTCAAATTCTAATCATGAAAAGGGACTTTGGATCATGCTCGACGTCATGTATGAATCTCGGATAAGGATTTGAGGTCTGTCATCGCCATAGCTCTGATGTTCTTGTCTATGCCAGTTATGTTATGGCGTCAGGTCTTTCTCCAGGGAAATTCATGGATCCTATGCTTGATTTGACCCCATGGAATGATTTGATAGATCAAATAAACATGTTTAGCATCCGGGTCGGCAATGTTGCATCTTGGATTGAGAAGTTAGGACAGAGCAGAGCCACGACTTGGTGAGACCAGTCAGCTCCATAGTGGCATGGATTCTTCCAGAGAAACTCCTTCATTGTATGAATGATCTGGCCCCATAGAATGATATGACATGTTGGAAAAGTGCCACGGGCATTGGGGTCAACAGTGTTGAACCTCTGAATCTGAAGTTAAGGAAATTCATTGCCATGGCTTCATCTTTCAGCGCCTTAGCTTAGTAGAGCTAGTCAGTGCCATGGCGAAGGATTCATGGATTGAGAGATTCATAGCTTCTCTAGTTTTCATATTTTCAGGGCCATCTTAGATGGTATTGAAAATGATCTTGGCAACGGTGGCGCCAGGTAGACCTCCTTGAACAGTGATGGCGCTAGGGTCCTAACTTTGCTGGTTTCCAAGCCTTTGCTATGAATGATGGCGTCGATCAACCTTCTTTCCTTTAGATGATAAGAAACCTGAGAAAGGCAAGAAAAGAGGCATAGATCATACAATAACAAGGTAAAATAGGGGACTTAGCACATGTAAAAAGTGAGGTAATGTAGCCATTTTACAACAACATCAACTCCCCCCAACTTAGCACTTTACTAGTCCTCGAGTAAATGTATGGATGGAAAGTAAAACAGAGTGAAGGATCAAATGCAAACAAGCTTCTCAGTGCAAATGAAATCATGAAAAGACTGCAAACCAAACCCAAGTACAAATGAAGATCTCATAAGTAAAATGGTACACCCGTGTTATGGTCTTCAGAGGTCCAGACTCCATGTCATTGGGTAGTGAACACTTTGCAACGCCATTGGAAAGGTGAATCCTCTCACTATGTAATCGCTCTTCTCTCATGAAAACTTGGGTATAAGTCTTCAATACCAGAGCACTCTTAAGGTGTGCGGTGAGAGTTATGTAATGAATCAAGTAACATTCCGCACACCTCATGACTCTATAAAAAACACTCAGTTATAGTGTGTAATCTCATAGAAGGGATTATTAAAGCGTGAGAACAAGCAATAGCATTTATACAAACTAATAACTATGCCAAAGATCAGTAGGACTTTATAGGTTTGTATTCTAAGGGTAGTGATGTGCTTTTGGCTAGGCTCAGATGTCTCGTTGGATCTCAGGCATATTAAACTGAGTAATAAACGTGTTGAACAGATCTTCCCATTCTTATATCTCCAATCAATACCATGGCGACAGCTCCTGCCAGACTTTTTAAACCGTGGCGGTGGTAAGAATCAGAGGCTTTCCTTCTCTAACTTGGGATTTGTCCACCATCTTAGCAATTTTTATGCGCTCCTGGAGCTCGCATTTTTCCATTTCTTTCTTTTAGACAGATCCTTTATGCTCGTCTTTTTCAATTTGATGGGGTCTTTTGCTTTTACCCCTTCTAGGATCTTCATTCTTTTTCCATTTCTTTTCAAAGCTCCAAGGTCTTTTCTATAGCCTTGGCAGTTTTTTTTTCTGCGCCATGGGTACCTTCCACCTCCTTTAATAGATTCAATTCCCCCCAACTTGAGTATTGGTAAATTTTGTAATTAAAAGAAGGAAAGGTATTCTCTAATCAGGCTCAAATAGGGCCTAGATGGACAATGTGTTTGAGAAAGATGGTAGAGGTTCAAGATTCAAAAGAAATGCCTTGCATCATTTCCATGGCATTATCAAAAGTAGAGTATAATGCTTAGAATAATGCTTAGGTAAGTCCTCACCTTTAACAGGAAAAAAAACATGAGATCATATATAGAAAGCAGAGACTCGAGATGAGCTATAATTCTTGTGAGGAGGATGAAGAATTAGCACTCAAACAAAAATTTTGAAAGGCTCAATCCTCACATGGTTAATAGGACTAACCTTCCATGGCAAAGGTGAAGTGTACCACCCTCGATTTCATAGCCTGAACGTGGTCGTAAGTGCAACTGGTATAGTCACCACTAAAGAGTCAGAAAAATGCAAATAGATGGAACGCAAAATAATCACGAAAACATAAGACTAATTAGCTAAAAACAGGAAGACAAACAAAATGAAAAACCAAAATGCATGCTGAAAATAGGGAAATCAAAGAAAGAAACAACACAGGAAGACCGGGTACATGAAAACCAGTTAGAAACAAACCTTGGCGTCACCATTTGCATCATGGCGACAGGTGCCAAAATGTGCCATGGCGACAGGCTCCCCCCTAAACTTAAAATGATGTCGTCCGGACGTCCTTTTGAACAAAACTCAGTGTTGGAGAGAATGGACCTAAATTTAATAAAGTGGGCCCGAGGTCCGTTGGGCTCCCAAAGCCTTTTCCCGCTCGAATAACGTCTGTCCCATCACTTACAATATAAAACCCGAGGCTGGGCTCTTCATCTCCTCGTGCGAACTCAAATTTCTCAAAAACTTAAATCAAGAGCAGAGGAGGCGATTCCCAGGCGATTTCAAACTTGAATCAGAAGCAATTCAGAGACGATTAATTCTAACTTCAATCAGAAGCGATTCAGAGGCAATTTCTAACTTCAACCAATTACTCAGCGAATCCAGCATAAATCCGGTAACTTTGCCATTAAGATTCAATTCCTCCTCGTTAATAAACATCGTGGTGTCCTGAGAATGAAAAATCAGAGATTAGGGCAGAATAAAAACGATTTTTTGATATGAACTTACTTAGCAGAGATGGCGAATGTGGGGAATGCGACTCGTTCCAAAGGATTTGACGCTTCTACTGTGCATATTTCAGAGGCCACTTCAGTATTAACCACCGCAAACGTCGAGGACTTTAATGAAGCGTTTCCCCTCCCTGCTGAGTACCAGTACGTGGTGCCTGGGCCTGAGGACACGATAGTTAATTGCGACATGGCGAACACAATGGCCATCCATTTTGAGTCATTACGAGGAGGACTGAGATTGCCCTTGCACCTATTCATTGAGAGAGTATTGATTTTTCATAGACTCCTGCCAGGGAAATTAACACCCAACTCCTACACCTAGTTGGTGGCATATATAATTAGGTGTAGACAACTTAGTCTAGAGCCATCGCTGCAGGTCTGGTACTGGATGTTCTTGCTTCAACCCGTGAAGGATAGTAATACCAGAGAGGAAAATGGGTATTATGCTTTTGGATTGAGGGTGAAGGGAAAGGAGAAGGTAACGTATGACATTATGAACCCTAGGAGCAATGTCCATCAATGGAAAGTGAAGTTCGTGTTTCTAACATCCCAATTATGGAGGGTACCCACTAGGGAGTAGTAATAGATAAGTATCGAGCCTGAGATGCAACTGAGATCTTTCTGCAATCTCGAGGAGAAGGCTCTTCGTGACACATTCCAAAGTGAGGGGAAAAAGTCTTTGGTTGGATGGGAACAAGTGATCGTTGTGGAAAACCTAGAGCAGCATGGGATTGCCACGAGATCACACCCTCATAGGATCATAATATGAGTTCTTGTTGTTTTCTACAGTTGAACTTAAATGTGGAATCTGATGATCCTGATTTGCTCAATGATGCAGGCATGGCGAAGATGTTCAAGAGATTACAAGTTATATACGGCCTTACAGCAAAGAATGTTGCCGTTGAGATTCTTGGCGACACTAGTGTAACTTCTTCTAAGGTGACGCCATCCCAGAGCTTGGGACCATAACCCTTGTAATCAGTAAGGATGGAGGAGGTGACGGCATCTCCGCAGGCATAGGAGCAGGAACAAATCAGACCTACTTCCCCCAGAGGTAGAATTCTGAGATCCCAAGCACAAAAGCAAGAATCATCGCCACCGGCCATAGTTGACAATGGGGGCGAAGAGAAAAGTACGGAATCATCTGCCCTTGTCAAGAGGAAAAGAACCCCTGCACAGACTGCTGCGGCGGCACGTGGTGGCGACGAGGAAGTGATCAATTTTACAATGGGCAGAGAGCATGAAGTACCTACTGACGACGCCACCAGCCAAGCAGCAACACAATAAGGTGAGCTTGAGTTTCCTGACCCCTCTTTATTAGGAGATGATGAAATGTTAAGAGACTATCTGATTACCCTCTCTAAATGTGAAGTCACAGACAATGAATGTCACAACCCACCCCGGGTGGACCGGCGTACGTCCCGTGGACCCCTACCATGACCCGCACAAGCCTAAAAACCCAACGGTCCAAAAACAATCTACTAAAATCAATCATACAAAGGGGTCTAAAACTGGACCAAATCACAAGAGAAGTCTACCAATAAACATCAGAGTAAACATGGGTAGAACTAAGGCTACTGCCAAAAAGTCTAAACAATCAACCAAGCCGAAAGGTAGACTAAATCTCAAATGAAATCAATATGCGGAAACTATAAATCAATATCTCAATGAAAGTCTACTAAATG
>JAOWBR010182382.1:0-10635 GCA_028571145.1 Dionaea muscipula | reverse complement strand
AATTATTTAAATTTAGAGCGGATCGAAATCTAATATTTTACTTAATTGGGACATAAGTCGGATCGGGTCGAATCACCCTATATCTATATCCGAACCTAATATTAATCGGATCGGATCGAATAAAACCGGGTCGGATCAATCGGATCGGGTCAAAATTGTCATCCCTAGATATGTCCGTGACAATCATCGAAACCCCTCTAACAACATATATTGTGTGTTACTCATGCAAGTCACATGACCGTTGCCGCTTACCTTCAGATGTCGGAGATATATTTAAGCGCGGGAAGCGTACGGTAAAAACGAATGTATACATGAACTCGTCTTTTAAATACACAATAGAGATTTCTGTTAACGTATACAATCTGGTGTAATATTTTTTACGGGATGATATATGTATTAAATCATAAATTTAAATGTATTATAATTTATTGTGTAGTGAATTATTGGCTATCAATATTATTATGAATTGCTATTCACATTTGATTGCATGTTGATTAATTTCCAACTCAGCTAGCAGAATATACACGCACGTGTGGTTATAATGCAAATTAAAATTAAAATCACTCACTTTCTCAAGACGTGTGGGTGACCTATTTTTAGCACAGTATTATTCCGGTTTTCTCCTCAAAGGTCCGTACCGACCTCTATATAAGAGAGTCTCCAACTGCCCAGTTAAGATACCCAGAGCGAGCCTCTCTTGAAAAATTTGGTATCAGAGTCCAGTTGAAAGTTTTCCAGGCAAGATATTGAGTTACTCAAACGCCAGTTGAAGTAATACAGGTAGTGTACCTAAAAATATCAGAGTTTAGAAGTACTCTAGAGAAGATATTAAAAATTTTGCAAGACAGTTTTCTCGAAAGAATCTAAAAATTTATCAGAGCCTTGACAGCGTTCTTGGCAGGATAAATAAAACGTCCCAGTAACGACAGATAATTTAGTTTTAATCGCCTTGATAGTAATCTTGGCAACATTTTTCATATCAGAGCCTTAACAGTATTTTTAGCAGGGTATTGAAATCGTCTAAAAAGCTGATGGCAAGCAGCATCAGCAGCAACAGCCATACCAACAAATGACGCATGGTTAGATCAGAAGGAAAGCCATGTGATCTTTGTGATAGACCTCATCACGGAGCAGCATGCTTGGTGATGCTGTTTGCCGAAGAACAGATGTCTCAATTCTCCAACAAGGATCGCAAGAGACGAGAATCTTCACGGCATAAGAGACCGACAAGGCACGATCATGCCACGAGTCCAGCCACCAAAAGGAGGGTCAGTAGGCCATCTTTCTTAACCAGACTGTTTGAGAAAAACACCGACCAGAAGAGCTAGAACCACTGCAGATGGAATGTCTGATGTCCTTGATAGGAGGTCCGAAAGAACCACAGACAAGTGGTTTGATGATTCCTTCTTGGACAGAGGGTCCGAGAAAACTCCGGACAGAAGGTCTGGTGCTTCACAAGCCCGCAAAGAAGCAAAAGATAAGAGCCACATTCAGTGCTATGTTTGTGACCAGTAAGGCCACTATAGCACCCAATGTGATCAGAATCCAAAGGCAAAAAGTATTTTCACAGCGGTAACCATAGTGAGCAGACACCCACAACCACAGTAGGTGGTGATCATGAGGACCCAACACCGATGGGTCACATGTTGGATGCAACAATCACAAAAGATGGTGGCCGGGAGGACCCAACACTGATGACAATTAGCTATCACACCAGTCATGCTAATCTCAGATCTCTTCTCGGCAGATGGCCAGACTTGATCTGTGCGAATCATCGAACGACCCTAGCAGAATTGCTAGCTCCGAAAGAGCAAAGTGTCTTTAAAGAAAGCTTCAAAGTAATCACGACAGCAGTCGAGGCTCTTGAAGTCTTCACTAAAGACTACGTACAAATTAGTAGGGAGAAGAATGATACAATAATCCATGAACAGATTAATGTACTCATTGCGGTCAAGGAAAAGTTCAGCAAAACCTCCATGGCTACCAGGAGAGTGACTGATGTCGAGGAGTTTTTCGAGATCAAACAGTGTTGAAGAAAGACCGGGGTAGAAATCCCGAGACTCCATATCCCTACTACCTTCCAGTACACCATGCCAGTAGCCTCGAATATACGACGAGCCCTACGAACGGGCAGCATTCAGTTCTTTGGGTTCCAAAAAACCAGTGCTATCTACGGTTGGCTACCACCGATAGTGAGGACAGTTCTTAAGTTTACCCAACCATCATTGCTATGGTGGACGGCATATATCGAACCAATACCGTTAAAACCCGGCACGGTTTTCCTATGGATTCTTCTGCCAGCAGACTGAAAAGAAGGTGAAGTCTCCAATTTCATTGGTCTCCAGCCGACACAAGAGCATTGGGTCGATTTTTGATCTCATTCTTAGTTCTACGAGATCGTACAGGCGGTATGGGGTTTCTTATCTGCTCGAGGCAAGTATAGCCTCAACAGCTAATGTCTTTTTCGTAGGAAGCGAAACAATGGTCGTCCTCGACAGCTCTTACATGTAAAACGATGACGAAGTGCATCTAACGGACTACGCTATCCGAGCTCAGACACTTATTACCGAGAGCCGAAGCTGGGATTCATACTCTCCAAACGTCCAAGCTCACCAAGAGCAGATCAAGCAGATCATGGCGGGTTTAGCAAAATCTGTTGTTTTTGACGGACCGACGGACGATGATGAAGTCATAGAAGCGCTCATAGACGCCTTCGATGACGTCGACCAAGTGTATGATTTAAGTTGGCCATAGGGCATAGACCTCAGATCACCAGTCAAAATATCGGGCAGACAAGATAAGACACTAACCCAGTGCGTAGCTTTATTTTTAGTCAACTTTAGGCTATTCCCGAAGCCTTGTAAACTGCTATAAATGGAGACCTCGGGCTCCATTGTCTCGAGGTGGAGAAAAACCAGAGTTTGGAATAACAAGGGTGTAGTTTTAGAAAAAGAAAGTATTTTTTCTCGAGTCTCCAAAAAATAAAAATCTGTAGAGATAAAAATAAAAATCCTCTATCCATCACTCGTTGTTCCGACAAAGTAGGCGCCGAGGAAGTAGAAAATCAAGCCTATCGAATTGGGTCTCGAGGTGGTATAGTTTTGAAGGTGGGTGACTAATTTGTAACATATACTAATAATTTTTTCAATGTTGGTGGTATTTATTTTTTTTTTTCCAATTATCATTGAACTTTCATTCTCATCTGCACCATCCATCTATATAAAGTAGCATAGATGACTCCAGTCTCTGCAGTGGGCGAAGCCGTTGTAGACTATGATAATAGTATCAGAAACATAGAAAGATAATGGGTGAAGCGAGTGCAAGGGTGAAATCCATCTTCGTATACCCCATCAAATCATGCCGTGGAATTTCTGTTTCTCAAGCACCCATCAGTTCAACAGGTGACAAATAAACGAACTCCCCTCTGTAACCAATTTGATGGTGAAGCAAATTCTTGTTTTTGGGGTTCAATTTTCAAAGTAAAATTGTGGGGTTTGCAGGATTTAGATGGGATCGACAGTGGTTGATTGTGAATTCAAATGGGAGGATGTACACTCAAAGGGTTGCTCCAAAGCTTGCTCTAGTGGAGGTAGAGCTGCCCCATGAGGCTTTTTCTGAGGGTTGGGAGCCCTCAAGGACCTCATACTTAGGTATTTTGAATGCCCATGATTCTCCTCAAAGGACCTCATGTTTGGCTTCCAAAACTTCAGCTTTCCTGAAGTACCAGGACATATAGCAATGGCATTTTCTATGTGTTGTTTTAAATTTATGGCATGCCCATCATGTGTTTTTCTATTTGTCTAAGTGGGAATAGAGTATCCATATGATCACCATTTCCTAGGGGATTTCTAGTGTGATGGTATTCTGCTGCTTGTATATATCCTAAGATCAGTATACTACATAGGTAAGTATCAGAACTGATCCGAGGATGCTGAATGTGCTTCTCTGATCTCAGGGACCGCTTTTCTATCGATCGGTGGAATTGTTGTTGTGGTGGATGTTTTCTATTGTGTAATTTAAATGAGGTTTTGAAGCATATAGGAACCTTAATGTATCCCAGTCATAATTCTTTGAATGATTGCCTCTCCAGTGATAAGAGCACCTGGGATGAAAGTGTTGAAGGTGCCTTTGAAGGGGCGAGGTGAAAAGGTTGATGGCGTCTCCGTATGGAATTGGAGTGGTTCTGCTTTAGATGAAGGGGCTGAAGCAGCACAATGGTTCTCAAATTACATTGGCAAACCCAGTCGGATGGTGAGATTTGATGCAGGTAATGCAATCAAGTAACTGAGATGTTGCATAAGGAACTTTCGGTTGTTCTAAATAACTGTAATATTTATCCAATTAATGCATGTGGAGGGTAAGAAACTTGAAGGAAAGCTAAGCTAGTAGTATCCCCCCCCCAAGAGCATCCACAACAAGGCAAAAAAAATAGGGGAATGAATAGTGAGAGAGTGTGTGTTGATTTTTTGAGTGTGGATGGATAAATAGAGGATGGATAGTGGGTGAATAGTGAGAGTATTGTGTTATGATTATTAAAATAAGGTGAATAGTACAACTGGATTTTTTGGGTTTTTGATTATGAAAACTGGATTTTTTGAGGTTATTAATGCACGATACTCATAATTATCTCAAAATTTATTTAGGATCCAAAAAATTGTAGAGATAAGTTAAACTGTGAAAAGCTGGATTTCTTGGGATTTTGTGTTTTGCTTGTTGGAGATGCTCTAACAAATTAACAGAACTTCATAATTGGGCAATGTTTTTCCTTGATTCTTCTGTGTGTAATCCCTAGGTACACTCAATTTACCAAACTTATGTAACTTGTATAAAATGCTATGATGCAGAATCTGTAACTAGATCCACGGATACTGACTATGCACGTGGGTACATAACTATGTTCTCCGATGGGTTCCCTTTCTTGCTCGCATCCCAGGTGAGTCAAGTGCAAAGAAAAGGAAGAAAATTTATCTTTTCAGTATTGGATGCATTTTTGCTAGAGTATATCGTGGTTATGGGATGTGTAGGGATCGTTGGATGCACTGAACAAACTGCTGAAGGAGCCCATACCAATCAATCGCTTTAGGCCCAAGTATAGTCTTTATTTCTTGGATCGTCTTACTCAAGTGCATCACTCCTTTTATATTGGCATATTGCTGATGCAGAATCATCCCGCTTGTCCTTGAGTTTTTGTTGATATATATATAGTTGTCTATCGATTTTTATGAGCTTGTGCTACGTACGTCTCTCTCACGTGATTTTTAAAATCTTTTGGTTCCTTCTGTAGGTTGTAGTACTCAGAAACTTATGACTGTCTTCAATTGAATTCCTGCAGCATTCTGGTTGATGGTTGTGAACCATTTTCAGAAGATCTCTGGAAGGAGATCAACATAAATAAGTTCACCTTCTATGGTGTCAAACTATGCGCCAGATGTAAGGTGAAACTCCTATTCCCTTTCTTATTGAGCCATCAAATTGTAAATATTTCTGTAAAGATGAAATATACTATTCTGTATACAGGATCGATAGAAGACTAGTTTAGGCAACATTACCCGATCCACTTGTTGAATAGTTAATTGGTGGAAACAAGTTTGGCATTTTTACATCAGTACATTTAGTGAAGGATATGAATTCGTTTTCACCATGCAATTGGACCCGGGGGTTGATATTACTCGGCCAAAATACATAGGAGGCCCTCGAACTCTCGGGGCAACTCAGCCCCTGAATTTAGAAAAAAAGAGTTTGTCAACCCCTTTGACGGCACTTGCACATCACAGTTACATTTGCAAACTGGAACTTTCTCATGAAACCATAAAGCCATCAAAGGGTTTTTGGACTCATATATTTTCTTACTCCGTTAATAACATCCAACTTAAGAGTCTCATGTGATGTACATGCGTCGTCAAAGGGGTTGATTGATCTTTTTTTTCAAGTTCGGGAGCTGAGTTACCCCGCGAGTTGAAGCTTAGAGGGTTGACTCGTCTAATCAACTGAGTTCAAGGGTCTCCCATGTATTTTGGCCATATTACTCCAACACCGAGAATCAAACATGGCTTCTTTGCTGGAGTTCTTTGTCTATGCTTTCAGATACCCTCTATCAGCCAAGAAACTGGGATTGCAGCCATAGAGCCAACCCAAGCACTTCAATTACTCCGATCGGATAAAGTCCTGCAACCGAATAAAAAACCACAAGGACAGGTGAGGTAGATATATATTTATTTATTATTTTGTCGATAATAATCCTAATGACAAGTGAGGCGAGAATCATAGATTGAGTTGAGTGGCTAATGGATCTTTCCTCAGGTTTATTTTGGGCAGAATATGGTGTGCAAGAACTCAATGGATGGTGGAAGAGGAAAGGTTATCTGTGTTGGAGATCCAATCTATGTTATTAAGAGGTTGTCTTCTGCTGCTGAGGCTGCAACATGAGTTGAAAGCAGCAAGCATTGCCAAGCGAATGCTTACTACTTGAACCTCGCTCTATATCACAACGTTGTATAATGTAAACAAAGTTAATAAGATCTCTGTTTGTACTAGATACTATGAAATTGCGTATGTCTAGGTACCAAAGAGGGTGTGCACGTTCATGCGACTGATAATGTGCCACCAAAAGGAACTGCAAGAGTAGACCTTTTGTAGGGAAATCAATGCCGAATCCCATGCGGATAAATGCCCAAGAACTAGGGCCCTGTTTGTTTCACGGATAGGATTTGGTCGGATAATTAATACCATAGGATAAGAGTCGGATAAGGGAGTGATGAGATAGTAAGTCGGATTTGATATCCCATATTGGGGTTGTTTATTTTACAGATAAAATCGTAGGATAATTTTTTTTTTTACCGACGTTGATCACCGTTGATCGACGTTGACCGGCGTAGACCGCCGGTGACCGGAAAACGGTCGCCGGAAATTGGCTGGAATTTGGTCGGAATCCGGCGATTGGCCGCCAGTCAATGGTGGTCAACATCAGTCAACGGTGGTCAACGTCAGTTAACCGCCATTGACCGTCTATCCACCACCACCTTCCTTATCCCACATCCATGAGATTAATTAATACTACACTCTTCATGGTACTAAATAATCCCACAATTCATGGAATTAGAGCATTGTGAGATTTGTTATCACACCTTCAATTTGTCCAAACAAACACAGGATAAGAAATTCGGTTTGATTTTTTATCCTATCCCACCCCTTTATCCACGTAACAAATAGGGCCTAGATGAATAAAAAATTGTAGAAATGGTAAACACAAGCTCAATAAAAAACAACAAGGGGATGAACAATCGAACACAAGATTTACGTGAAAAATCCAATGCGGGAAAAAAAACCACTGGAGAGAACAATCCGCTATGTGAATAATAAAGTGAGTACAAGATTTGGGACACACACACTCCAAATGCACCCTCTTCTAAAACCTAGAAGAGAAATCCCCAAATCTATCTCCAAGAAATCCTAACAAGAAAATACAAGATAGAGAGAAATATAAGGAAGATCTCACCCACAAATCCGGAGTGATAAACTCGTAGAAATAGAACCCCTCCTCTTCTTCTTCTTCTTCCCCTTCTCCTTTCTCCCTTCTCTTTCTCCCGGTCTCTCTTTTTCTTTCGGTCTCTCTGTTCCTCGTTACTGTGCTGCTCTCGTGTACAACACAAAAGGAAATCAGCCACCACCTTTTATTTCCTTCCTTTTTTTTTTTCTTTATTACTTCACAAATAAAAGCCCAACTTTTATTTTTCTTTTGGACAAAACAGTGCACCGGCTATCCGGCATTTTGCACACTTTCAAGGCAATAACTATGTTCCAACATCGGATATCCGCTACATCGACTAGATATCCGGGTCTCCTACTGTTTGGTGGTTTTGCATCATCTTCCAACAATCTCTACCTTAAGGCAAAATCACCGAGTCTAAACTTATTCCCTTGAATCCCATAAATAACTAGACTCTTCTCCAATTTATCCACTTGGATAGTCTTAGTCAACATGTCTGTCAAGATTGTGTTCGGACTTCACCTTCATCAAGTGAACTCTCCCATCCTCCAGCACTTGTCTCAAAAAATGATATTGAACAAGGATATGTCTTATCCTCCTATGATGAACCAGATTCTTGACTAATTGAGTTGCTCCCATGTTGTCACAAAACAACTTCATTGACTTGCAATTTATCACCAACTCACCCGCCAATCCTTGAAGCCAAATCACATCCTTGCATGCTTCCGTTGTCGCCATATATTCTGCCTCACATGAAGATAAAGCAACCATAGCTTGTAGCCTAGACACCCAACTAATTGGCCCATTTCTAAAACCGAAAATATATGCCATAGTTGATCTCCCTTTATCAAGGTCACATGCATATATAACTAGCATCCACAAATCCAACAATCTCACACATTTCACCTTTACTATATGAGATCCTATAGTCATTTGTACCTCTCAAATATGGAAGCACCCACTTGGCCGCCTCCAATGAGCTTTCTCGGGATTCGCCATGAACCGACTAAGGACTTCAACCGTATGTGCAATGTCCGGTTTTGTGCAAACCATAGCAAACATCAAGCTCCCCACAACACTTGCATAAAGAACTTTTTCCATGTACCTCTTCTCTTCTTCATTCTTTGGCTCTCTTGCTTTTGACAATTTGAAATGAGTTGCCAAGGGTGTCTTCACCGATTTAGCCTTGTTCATGCCAAACCTCTCCAATACTCTTTCAATATAAGTCCTTTGAGAAAGTGACAAAGAGCCCTTCTCCCTATCCCTTGCAATCTTAAAGCCCAAGATTTGCTTTGCCGGGCCTAGGTTCTTCATTTCAAATCTTCCACTCAATTGCTTCTTGAGTTTATCAATTTTGACTTTATCCTTACACACAAGTAGCATAACATCCACATACAAAACCAATAACAAATATGTTCCATCTTCAAAGAATTTGAAGTAAAGACAATGATCATGCTCACTTCTAGTATAGCCAAGATCAAGCATAAAATTATCAAAAGTCTTATACCATTTTCGTCAAGTTTGCTTGAGCCCATAGAGAGATCTCTTCAACTTGCATACTAGCCTCTCCTTTCCCTTTTCAATGAAGTCTTCCGGTTGTTGCATATACACTTCTTCATGAAGCTCTCCATGTAAGAACGCCGTCTTCACATCCATTTGCTTCAACTCCAAGTCGTGCATAGCAACCAAACTAAGAATAAGCTGAATGGAGACTAGCTGCACAACCGATGCAAAAATATCATCAAAGTTAATATCTTACTGTTGTGAGAATCCCTTTGCCACCAATCTAGCCCGATATCTCTCAAGACTTCCATTGAGGCTTTTCTTGATTTTGAAGACCCATTTGCAACCAACCACGTTTCTCCCCTTCGGTAGCTCCACCAAGTCCCATGTTTTCTTCTTCTCAAGAGCAACAAACTCTTCTTCCATGGAACTTCTTTAATAACTTGCATCATTATTCTTCATGGCTTCTTGATAAGTAGTCGGCTCAATCTCCATGGCAATGAGAGCTCGAAGAGTATCAGGATCCATAAAATCGTATTACCTTCTCGATACTTGTCTCTCCCTTGATGGTGGTCTTCCATGACTTGGCTGAGGTTCTTCATTAATCTTCGGTTCTCCACCCTGCTCAAGTGTTTCATCAACATCTCGAAGGCCCTCCTCAACCTTATCATCATCTTGCACATCATCATTACCTTGCACATTACCATCATCCCAATTAACCTCCCCACTTGGAATACTAGGGGGTTAAGTTTGGAGCTCGAGAGAGTCCTCGATGACATCTTCCACATCATCATTTCTTCTTTTCTTCTTGTCTAATCAAGATAGACGATTCATCAAAGTGCACATCCAGGCTAATAATGATCTTGTGGGTAGTTGCATCCCACAACCGGTATCCATTGGCATGGTTATCATAACCTATAAAGATACACTTCCTTGCCTTTGGATCAAGTTTAGTTCTTTGATGAGCGGGAACTAAAAAATATGCATCACATCCAAATATTTTCAAATTTGAATAATTGCAAGGAATACCATGCCATACCTCATTTGGAGTATTTATCTCCAAAGTTGCATTTGGAGATCTATTCACAAGATAACATGCCGTCACCACCACTTCTCCCCACATTTCTTGCTCTAGCTTGGCATTGCTAAGCATGGATCGAGCCCTTTCCATCAACGTCCGGTTCATGCGTTTCGCCACACTATTTTGTTGAGGAACATATGGACAAGAGAAGTGTCTTCGGATGCCTTCCTTCTTGCAAAACTCTTTGAACTCATTTGAAGTATATTCTGGCCCATTATCACACCTTAGTATCTTGATGCATCTCTCGGTTGCCTTTTCCATCTCAACTTTAAAATCCTTGAAGATAGCAAAAACTTCACTCTTTGCCTTCATCATCTTCACCCACACCTTTTTTGAAAAATCATCAATGTAAGTGACAAAATATCTCGCATCCCCAATGGATGCAACGGGCGTCGGCCCCCACACATCGGTATATATATAATCAAGAATACCCTTACTAGTGTGAATACCACTTCCAAACTTTCCTCTATGTAGCTTCCCATAGACATAATGCTCACAAAATTCTTTCTCGGAGAAATCAAACTTGGGAATTAAATCCCTCTTCATCAAGACTTCCATACCTTTT